>NEWO01000224.1:224703-263999 GCA_003013225.1 Phalaenopsis aphrodite
AGAAAAATCTTTTTACTCTGTACAAATATTGATCCAAATAATCAAATCACAAAGCACTTTCCTTTGAAGGTCATTTGAGCTCTATTTATCATGTAATCTATTTCAGATTATGTAGTTAAGTTCATCCATTTAATATGAAGAATACCGTTACTTTAGTCCAAATGTGCATAAATCGACTACTTTTTTAACTGATATCTATTTTAGAACATTTTCAGAAAAAAAAAATCCACTAATTTTTTTTCTTGTGATAAAAATGCTTAAATTTAAAATGACCACCTTCACACAATCAATTCAAAAAATCCAATGCAAAAAATATTTATTTAAATATGGTTTTGACATGTTAAAAACAATCAAACCCTCAAGTGGAATAGATTTCTATCATCTATTGGAGTATCAAAATTTAAAACAAAAAATAGAAATAAAAAAACCTATCTAAAATTCTATAAAATTTTAATTTCTACATAACTAGAGAAGAATTATTGGTTGAGAACATTTTTAAGCATAATGAGCTTTAACTAATGTTGTCAATGCCAATAACTAAATTGGATGGACACCCATGTATTGCCATTGCCCACACTATCCATCAATCAAATGCAAGCCCGTGTTATGACTATCTATCAATGATCATTAACCAAATCTCATTTTCGCACACCATCGTTATGCATTGTTCCTTGATCACATGTCATCTCAATCACTAAACTTTCATCATCAAAGAGTGCTAACTTATGTTATTTCCATTACCACACACAAATAGTTTACAGAGGTTAACTTTTACCAATGTTCAAAAAATATGAATCATCAAGGTTCAACACCTTTTTTATTTTTCACTCTGTATCATCTTTAATAAAGTTGAAAACTAATCAAAAAGCTAACCAACATCAAGATTTAAAAGTTTATAGAAAATAACTAATTGATTTCTATTAATGGCCAACTAACATATAAGGTTTGTTGGTTGCCTACTTTGTATTTCACAATCATGGTATCGTAGTCCAACCTCATTTACAAGAAAAACCAAGGCTACTAAATGATGTTGCATAGCTTCTAGGTTGTTAGTCAAGTATCAGTAGATCCATGTCAATGACTAACATCTAATGCATTGTTGTAGCTACAATTTGATAACATATTTTTATTATTTAGTTTTCTCTCTTATAAGTAAACGAACCAACCTAACCACACAAAATCTTCTAAACTATATTTTTATAGGTTACATTCATCAATAAATAAGTTGAATTGGTTGGGTTTAATTTCATTTAAATGTTTTTTTATTTAACTTATTTTAATTAATTTGAATTTATTTTAAATCATGGAAGTTGCTTGTTGGAAAGACAATTAAATTGTTTTAACACTTATTTAAGGATACTTGATTTATTTTGAGGGTGTCTAAGTTTGTTATCTTTATGTTCCACTTTTTTTTATTTATAAACCCCTCGAGGAAATTTTATCTTAGAAAACTCAAATACAGAGATCAGTAAGAGGGATCTGACTAAGCACAATATACAATGCATGCAAAAGAAAACTCAGGGACCCCTCCATCCAAAAATACAACTCTCACTAACACAAAAAATAGATAAACAACCTCATATATTATTTAGAACATTTGAGTTTGTTAAGGTTTGTTGAAGCTGATTAGAATTAGTTATTTTTTGTTAAACTTTTGTAAAGTTGACTAAGGTTGTTGAAGTTGAATAATGTTTAACTTAATTTTGTAAAAAATTATTATTATTTTTTTAATTTATTTTAAATGTTACAGGTTTTAGTTTTGATAAGGTTTCAGAGTACTAAAAGTCAGGTTTTGAAGTCTTGATTTTTTTATAGTTTTAAAATATTTTGAAATATTTTAAACTTTGCGATGATTTTGAAAATTTGAGTACTTGGCATTTTAAATTTTTGAATGTTTTATTTATGTTTAAGTTTCATTAATGGTTTTAAATTTTTATTTTAAACTTGAAAAATGTTTTTATTTTTTTGAAATTTTAGAGCCTTAAAGGTGGTATTTGAAAAAGTTTAGTGTGAGGAAAAAGGATTGTACTTGAGGTTTGAAAGGATTTTGAAATTTTAGGGATTCAAAAATGGGTTAGAATCTTTGAAATGACAAGTTGACCTAATCATAATGCCTAAATTTTAGTAAAAGCACTCCTAATCATAAAGCCCATGAGTTGTAATAATTCCTGCTGCAAAAGCATCCTTAAAATATTAAATAACCAGATAGTATGAGGAAGTATCCATTGTTATCAAACCGATGGCTAATGTTGATCTTCCAGCTATTAAGTGGTTTGAGGTGCTCTTATTAGTAACCACGTGTTACTTTATCTTAGGTCATACACAAAATCTAAGGTGGTAAGGCTATTTATTCTATATTCCTAATTCTTATTATTAGTTATGGATATCTAATAAACTAATTTAGGCTCCTATCTTAGACTACTCTAAGGTGTGTATAATGCTTGGTTTTACGTCTATGTTGGCTAACTTAAGATTTCGTGATTGAATTACCTATATTTTATTTTCATGATTTAGAGTTGTTGTATTTTGATTTTTCTTTGTGGTTTAATTTTTAAATCAAGATTTGCCTTAATTCCTAATTTTCCAAACATAGTAAAATCAAGGTCTTATCCAAATTTTGAGTTTATTTTCTTCTAGGTTCTCAGTCACAAAATGAGCATTTGTTTTCTAGGTTTTTAGTTCTCATTTGGTTTCTGTCCAAAATTAAATTTCTCTCTTAATAGTATTTAGTTAACTATTTTATGTTGATATTTACATGTCATGAATAAGCTTTATTCAAGCCTTTCAAGCTTACAATTTTAGTATTTATGTCGTCTTAAGTTATTTATCCTATGAAAGATTTCCGACACATATGAAAAATAAAGCATTTATAAAGCATTTTGTCTTGCAAGAGGTTTAGCAAGAAATTTGAATTTATTTATTTGAGATAGATGTATGCATATGGCCCTGGACTTGCATGCTTAAGGGCTAAGCTTATGAGTCAAATATTCTGAGAATGAAACAGGTTCATTCATGAAAGTATACCTATGAACACATATATAGGACTTGCATAGACCAAGCTGCTCAAGAGGATTTGCAAAGCTTATGTAAATTTTTATATTGATTTGCAAGCTCACAAGAAATGTTATCTTCATTCATGTCTTGACAAAGGTTCCTTTGAAAAGAATTTGTTGAAGTTCTATTTGTTTCCTTAAAATTTTAAATTTTTTTAGTTTGTTTAAAATTTTAAGTATTTGAAAGTTTTTAAGTTTGAATTATTCAAGTTTAGTTTTGAGTTTTGGATTTGATTTTTGCAATGATTTAGGTTTGAATAGCTTAAGTTTCATTTCAAGTTAGTTACAAGTTTAAGTTTTGAATAAGTTTTAGGTTTTAGAAAACTTTTAGATTTGAATTAAATTTATTAAGTTATAGGTTTTGAGTTCTCAATATGTTTTAGGCCTTGAAAGTTATATGTTTATTTTAAAAGGAGTTCTGCTAAATATGGCTTGTTTCAAAAAAAAAATTTAGTTTTTAAAGAAGTATTGGTTGATTATTTTCTAATTTCATTTAAACTTTTAAAGAGTTTAATTTTAGTCTTCAAAATATTTTTTTTATACTTTTGGTTTCAAATAATGTTATTAATTTATGCTTTAAAAGATTATTATTAAAGGTGATGGTTTTAATTTTTGTTTTAATTAGGTTTATTTATTTATCATCGCCAGTCGCCATATTGGGAATGCATGATATTTAATTTAATATATATATATAATTTTGGAAAATAATAGTTTATAATTTAAAAATACGAGGTTGAACCGATCTCATAAAGATAATAATTAAAATAAACGAGCACAACACTAAAAAAAACTGCATCTATCCCGAGGAATAGAAACATCACCTACTAGTATGACTCAATTAAATAAACTAAAAAATTTGTGACATCTGTTTTAGTCTGCGAAACAATTTATGTTGACGGACAAATTTCTTCTATCTAAATTGAAAGATTACATAAGATTTATATTAAGTTGGGTTCTAAAGTTTCCTATAAGGGCAAGTGATGCACCAAAAATATATGCAATTTTAAATCTATATTTTATACTCATTTTTGGTGATATTGGCTATAAAGGAAGGAATTTTTCATAATTTATTGCAGGTTGATGATTTTTAGCACTTGGAGCGAAAAGAAAGCAAAAAATGTTGGAATTTTGAGTTAAAATAGTGTTTTAGAGAGAAATAATCAGCGCCGACGACGCTAGCATGAAGGAAGGAGTCCAGAATAGCGAGGGCGCCAATGACACCAGATTGGGTGCCGATAGTGCCATTTTACAGAGAGCTCCAAATTAATTTTGAGCCACTGGCACTGATGGCATTAGCTTGGGCGTCGACGGCGCCAGTGTCGGTGTTGGGCAAATTTTTAGAAGATTCGATGAATGTAGATGCTTTTTGAAGAGTTACTTGACACATCTCTTGGAAAATTGACATTATTCCCTATTTAGAGCAAAAATTGATCAGAAAAACAAGTCCCTTAGTGTCTCACCATTTTCCACTAGTGTTCCATCGTGTGTGTTGTGTAGTGTGTTGAGTTTTAAGTCAGTTCTTTGAGTTTGGTGGTGAGCCTAAGTGTGATTTCTCCTCTAAGTGTTGTTGGAGAAAGAGAGAAGTGAAAATTTTCCTCTTGTTTACATCTTCTAAGAGAGAATCAAGAGTCCTGTAAAGAGAGAAAGAGACTAAAGAGGAGCTTCAAGGGATTTGCTTTGAGGAATAGTTATAGATAAGTGGTGTTTGTTCATTATTGTTGTATAAACTTTCTTTTATTTATAAAATTCATGTTTTGTTGTATCTTCCTCTTGAGTTCTGAGTAGTCTTCTTTGGCTTTCTCCCTACTCTGAGATATGACGAAATGAAGAGATAATTTGGATGTGCCATTTTAAAAGATAAAAATAAGTTGTAAAGATTTTTTTTCACTCCGTTCTTAATTTACTTTTCTATCTGGCCAATTAAAATGTTAGAATCTGTCGTAAAACAATAATCTAAGAAATGGAGTATGAGTTCTTGATCCTAATTAAAAATATATTTGTGTTAAATTTATAAAGTTAACTCTGTTTTGCAACGACGTCAATAACTTGATGTGTTATGAAGAATAATGTTAAGATCTTAAGGTTGGGATTCTACGTAAGTATACATATCGTTATCAAGTAATATAAGACTTTCTTTTTAAGTCTTAAATATCGATCCCACGGGAAAGATTTAAATTTAAAAAGATAAATTAACTAGGAAATTCACAGAAATCAATCAAAATTACTGTCACTAATTTCAAATGTTTAGGATAATATCAAAGCTAAATTATTTAATACTAGTGGAATTTAAAAGTAGGGTTCAAGACTAATAACTATTAAACTATTAATTTATGTTTGTGACAAAGTTTTCTAATGTTAAAAAGCATCTTTTCCAGTATAATGAGTTTTTGGAGAAATGAGATGAGATAATGGTTTAGATATGTATTGTGCGAAATAAAAGCAATTTTAATTTTCTGCCCTAATTTTGTGTTGAATAAAATCATTGGGTAATCTTAGGTTTAGTCCCTAAATCCGTAGCTAGGCTAGGAGGATACTGACTCTCACTCTAAAGCTCCTACTTCCCTTCCCCTCAAGGCTAACTCTCACTTTAGTTTTTAAACACTAAGAAAAAATTAGGAATTTTCAGTGTGTCACCCTAGAAATCTCTAATTCTACATCCAATAAAGTATATTTCCCTATTTATTTGCACTTAATCCCGTGAACGAAATACTCCTTCATGGACTTAAATGTGATTCTCACTCTGCTGTAGAACTCATACTCCATTTCCGAGATCATATGTTCCACAACATATTTTAACAATTCAATTAGCCAAATCAAAAAGTAAATTAAGAGCGGAGTTGAAAAACCATCACAATTTATTTTAAATTTTAACATTGGCACATCACCATATCTCTTCATTTCACCATATCTTAGAGTAAGGAGAAAGATAATGAAATCTACTCAGACTTCATGAGGAAGATACAACAAAACACAAATTTCATATATAAAAGAAACATCATACAACAATAATAAACAAAAAACACTTATCTGAAACTCTTTCTCAAAGCAATTCCTTTGTAGCCTCTCTTAGAAAATGTTGGAAGAAGAAATCTCTCACTTCTCTTCCTCTCCAACACTTCTTAGAGAAGAATCACACTTAAACTCATCACAAAAACTATAACTAACTAATGGTGTGAATGGCATGGAATGTAAGTGTGTTGAAATGAGTGGAAGAAGTTGAAATGGTGCGAGGGAGGGTTCTGATCAAATTTCGGCCCTAAATAGAGCTACATCTATTCTCCAATAGGTGCATCCAAGAGCTCTTCAAAAAGCATCTAAATTTGTCTAATCTTCTAGAAACAGAGCTTCCACTGACACTGACACCATCGACACCAAAGGACTGTAATTAAATCCAAAGTTTCTGTCAAACGGCGCCGTCGGCGTTGAAAAAATTTTGAACTTCTCCATTTTTGCTCCAAATTTCATCTTTTTTGCTTCCTTTTTACTTCAAGTCCTCAAAATCAACAATCTACAATAAAACATAGAAAATAACTTCTATTAAATTGTAATATCACTAAAAATGGGTATAAAATATAGCTCTAAAAATGCATATATTTTTGGCGTATCAAAATCCCCCAAACTTAAATGTTACTTGTCCTCAAGTAATTCCTTTATTACATAAAAATATGACTTATGGTGAAGATTTTAACTTCAAGATTTCTACATCTTAGTTCCCTAGATAAAATAGTATCACTTAAGAGAAATTCAAAACAACTCCAATTAATACTAAAGGTATAAGAATATCTAGTAGTGAAGTCTAATATTTTTTATTCTCTATTCTTTTCAAGGAAAATTGCAAATTATTCATATTAAAGACACTTAGAATATCCATATGAAAGAGAACTTCATGAAACTTTACCAGTAAATATGCTAATACAGAAATATAAGTTTAGAAAATGTAGCCATGCCTTCTTCTTTAAGTTGATTCAAGTGAAGACAATTTTTAATTAGGCATCTCCTCACATCTTTTTTTTCTCTTTTTTTTCTTTTCAGGATCATTTTTAATCCTTTTTCTTTTATTTTCTTTTATTTTTTTCTTTTTATTTTCATGTGAGGATTATTATATTTGGATAGCCTTTAATGCTTTTGAATTTCACTATCCCCTTCTTAAAGTTTAAAACATTTCACATTTCTTCACTTTATAAATCTATATTAGCTTTAAATATTTTTCATAAATTTTTAATCTTTTCTTATTACATGAATCTCTAAGATTTTTAATACCTCAAAAATACAAATTCTATTACTAAAAATAGAAAAACATAGTCTTATTCTAGCATACCAAATAATTTTAATCTCTAAAATTAACCTTTATTATTTAAAAATTATACTTATGTTTACTATATATTTCAAAACATAAATATAGTTATCTAAAGTTTCCCTCTAATACCAAATGTCATGATAAAAATTTTTAAAATCTTTTGAAAATATAATTAATTGAGGACAAATAAAATTAAGTTTCTTTTCTTAAAAAGGAATTTCTCTTACCCCCAAACTTAAATTTTTAAAAGATTTTAAATGAAGAACTTGAAAAATTAAGGGTTAAAGAAAGCATTTAATGCATAAAGAAAAGACATACCTGCTGAAGGTTCTGATTTGAAACTTAACTATGAAATATTGCAGGTGTTAATATGAAAAGCTAAAAGACTTAAAATATTAAATAACACATAATACATATAAAAATTTGCTGAGAAAGAGTTAACAACAAATACATCCAACAAAGTACTAAAAACTAATAACAGTATTAAAAACAGTCTCATAACACATCATACAACAAAATAAAGTACGACAGTTTACAAACAAATAGTTTCAAAATTAAAGTACAAATAATTAAAAACTAAACAAAAATCTAACTAAAGCATCATCAATCATCGTCTTCTTCTTCTTCTTCATCCACATCCAAATTCTGTTGCTGATATGGAGTAAAAACAGGGTGAGTAGTAAACTGAACTGAGTGATCACCCATCATAAATTTAACCATTGCATCATCATAAGCAGCATCATACTCAAAATTTTTTCTTATCAGATCATCAAAATGAGCATTTTCTGCCCTCCATATTTTCCATTCTACGATCTATTCTCAAGATATCTCCCTGTTAGATCATCATTTGCTCCATAAGTTCTTAGATTGTAGGGGCACTAGAAGTACCTGAAGTAGAAGGAATATCCCTAGTCCTACTTCCAGATCTCTATCGGTAGTATTTTTTGTTAGAAGAGTTTCCCGTTAAAAGTTGTCAGTCACCGAAATCAAAATCTCGTCGCCTGCTTCGGAAGGACATTTTAATTTACAAATATATAAGTTTTAGAAAAATATGAAATCAAGCTGACCCCATACTTTTTATAGTTTAAATGAAAGAGCACTATACCTCAAACCCTATATCTATCCCGAAGGATAAACACAAGACATGAGGATGAGGCTCGATCAAATAAACTAAGAAATATATGATATTTTTTTGGTCTGCAAAACCATTTTATTTGCCGAAAATTTCCTCTATTTAATATGAAGAATTAAATAGGGTTTATTTTAAGCTGGGTTCGGACAAGCTTCCTATAAGGGCAAGCACCTATAGTTAATTACATCTTAATAGACAGAAGTCACCTAAGAAAACTCTCGATAAAAATCAGGAAATATTATCTTCAAGGAGTTCGAAAGGATATGAATTTTAAACGAAATCTGACAAAGAGGTGTGAAATGGGAATGACTCAAATTTGTAACATTTTATTTTAGAATTCCAATGATGAAGAACTAGGGGATGTCATGGATCCGGAGGAGAACTTCGGTAACTTTCCAGTCTATCCTAATATTTAGCTTTAGTTTTGAGGAGAAATTATTAACTATATCATCTTGCCAATTTTATTTATTTAGAGCTTATATTTGTGTAAAACGATCACATAAATAGCTTGAAAGATGTGAAAATTTTAGGTTGTGACAAACGAAAACCTTGAAATCCTAAGATGATTTAGGGCTTATATTTTACAGCAGAGCTATACAAAGGTTTAAAGATAAGGTGAGGATTTAATTTTAAGGAACGAATGATTTAGTTGGGGAAGACATGTTCTGCTGTTGAAGATGACTGTGCTAGCTCCATGCTCCTCAACATGATGAGTTTAAGTTTTCTAATGTATCAGGTCATGCTGTCAAATCAGATGGCCCTATGGTTAAAGTTCTTTAAATGTTACGAGGAATGTTAAAGTTAATTAAAGCGACATCAGTTAGGATCCTACAGTTTCCTCATTCTGGTACTACTATTTTCTATCGCATTCACTTAGTCCAAATGAATTTACTAAACTCAACTTAATGAGTTCCATAATTTCATTCATACTGTGGGAAGTCTCGTTAGCAATCGTAGGTTACCTCCTCCGAGGGATTCCCGATCATCCGATAGAGACGTCTTAATTTTTTTGCAGTTATGGTTTTATGTGATGTTTTTAATTAAATTTTGAGCTGTCTTATATTTTGGATGTTGTGGGATGAATTTTATCTTGGTTGATTTTAGTTTTGGTTGAGGACTATCCTAACACTTTTGGTTCTTGTGCAGGGTAACATTGTTGTTTAACATGCAAGCTTGTGTTTTTTTTCATACAAGCAGGTGAGTAAGTACACTAATATACTGAAATGTAAAGTGTGGAAAACTAGAAATGCAGGTAAAATAAATTACAATAAAAGCGTATCTGGATGGTCTTCCCGTCATCTTCAACTGAAACTCAAAACTCATGCAAGAGTATTTGTATATTAAAAGCATTTTATGTAAAGAGGGGAAATAAGATTCCAGTGATCTACCAAATCCTAAATCATAGCTTGGTGAGCCCTTATTAATTCATTTGAGGTTGATTTCATTAATAAAAACATGTTAAGTTTATCGGACCTCAAAGGTATCCAAAAGGTCGGGAGAAAGAAGCACGTCCATGCTTCCTTCTCACCACCTGGTGAAAAGTCTTGAGCTCATTTAAAATTTTTAGTTACTTAATGATTCATCCTGTAAATACCTCTAGTGTTCAGTGAACATCAATATTTCAATTATCTATAAGAATAGAGTGATTATCATTTGTCATTTAATTTGAGAATTGTGTGGGTGAAGACCCTTAAAAGGGGCAAGTTAATGCTATTAAGACACTTAGCCAATTTTAGCTTTAGCTTGGGCAAGTAGTATTTTTAAATGCGTTCAATTTATAGTTACGTTCACTTTTCTAATCCTCATTTAACCAAATTTGATTTAGCCTAGGTCACTACTAAGCCCTTATAACCTTGGTGGATACATTAGCAATTTTTGAAAGAAATTGAATTTTAAGTGTTAATAATTTATCATCAAAATGTTTGAATGTCAATTGAACACCAAAAAGGGGTATTAAATTAGTGAGTTACTAACATCCAAAATTGTACCCCTAAGTCTAAGATCATTTAATTTAATAAACCTCCAAATTTTGATGATTTAGGAAATTACAAATTTATACTTTAATTATGAAGAATGAAATTGGTTTCTACCAATTAATATCTTATATTTAAATCATCTGAACATGTTAGTTAAGATCAAAGTTTGCCCATCTTACCCTTTTGAATTGAGTCTAAAGGTTAATTAGGGTTAGATTTTCAAAATTGCACTTTTGCCACTAAGGCTCTATCACTTCATAATTCATCAATATTAATTCAAATGACTTTGAAATTTTTATTCCACCTCATTCATGAGTCAATTAAGACATAGGAGGAGAAAATGTGATTTTTCAAAAATTAATTTAATTTACACGATTATTTACATGAAAAAATAGGACTTTTCAAAGAAAGTTTAATAACTTGACCAAGGTAAAGCCTAATCACTTGAAATTTTTACTGGAGGTAGAATTAGACATGAAAACCACTTGGACCAAGTTTCATGATTTTTTGAGTTTTATTTGAATTATCAGAATTATTTTAAATTCTAGAGTATTAATTAATTATAAAATATTTTAAATGAGAAAAATTAAGTTTTACATTTTTGTTAAATCTCTCTAAGGTCAAAGAACCAAGAAATTTTTTTTTTCATATTTTTATGTTTTTTCCTTTGAATTATTAGAATCATTTTAACGAGAAATTAAGGAAAATCCTTTTTTGTTTTTTAGCCTTTAAAAATTATTTTTAAGGTTCAAAATTCAATGTTTTCACATAGAAAATTAGGAAAAATATTCTAATTACTCCTAAGTGCTTAGGAAATAGTCTAGAATATTTCCATGAATTTTATTAATTTTATGATTTCTAATAATTTTTTTTATTTAAATATTCAAAATATACTTAAAAAATGAAAATTTTATTTTAATTACAATTTTAATTTTAGAAAATCTCTCTGATCATAGGGGACTCCCAAAACTAATTTTATAAAATTTTGAGCTGTATTTTAATTATTATGATTATTTTAAGTGTCAAAAATGTCATTTAACTTAGAAAATCAAATTATGCTATCAAATGAACTCCAAAAATTTTGAAATTTTTATGGGGAGTCCTATGAACCTTAAATTATAGTGGAGAATCAAAGTCTAGTCATTTAGATGTTTATTTTTCCCAAATTAATTTTCTTTGTATCTTAGGGTTTTATGAAAATTAGGTGAGTTCTTAATGAATTGGATCATGAAAAGTTTTTCATAGGGTTTTCTGGTCACAGTGAACCTACCAAAAGTTTCTTGGATTTTTCTAAGCAACATGCTAGTTATTATGATTAATCTATGCAAATAATAGACATAAACTTAAAAAATATGTATCTCTGTCTAGGGGTCTTCTCTAACTTTGGAAAAATCATGAAATATCCCCCATGAAAGAGGCAACAACATTCCAAAATATCAAGCCATGATGAAATACTTGAATGCATGGTGAATCAAAATAATTAGAGCGGTATTTAATTAATTAAAAATAAAATAGGCATCAAATAAACTTCAAACCATTTCTATATTGTTCTCCTCAGTTCACTGAGTACTAGGGTTTTTTTCTTTATTTTTTTTATTTTTCTACACCAAAATATGGATTTTTGAATTTAAGGATCATTTGCTGAATTATTTGAATCCCTTATTTTTCTACTTAAACACGCGGTGATGTGTCACCCTATGGCGGCTCTGAAGCTCTACGTGGTGCACTATGATTGGACGCCACCATCCACGTAGCCGCTGACTCAGCCTGTGCTTTATGCATCGAAGTGTTGTCCAGCTTCATCTCACCTGTCCGTTGGATACACACGCCATCTGTAGGCTCCTCTTCTTCATCTCCAACTAGTGTGAGCCGGTAACCATTAACCCTAAAACCTTAAGATTTCCCTCATTTCTCATCCAAATGACCTCGGGTTTGATCCTATAAAAAAATCTAAGAAAGACGAAAACATTCATACGATAAAAATTCCATTAAAATAACCCTAATCACAAGGAGAATCAAAATAGGCTCGAAAAGAGGGGAAGTTCAATAACTTTGCTCTGAGAAGGGAAACTTTAATCAGAGCTGCTCGACACATTTGTGGAGGCCTAAGGAGGCTAGGAATTGGGTCTCTAGCCGTAGTGAAAGGTCTAGACCCAAATTCAATGAAGGCTGAATTTGGGTGTTGATCAAAGTCTAGTGTAGAGGCTCTCTGTGAGAGGGTCTTGATGGGGCTTCTTCTCCTCTCGCTGTGGTGAAGGTGTGGGTGAGTTTAATTGAGATTTGGTGCATTGTAGAGGTGTGGTGGAGAATGTCCTATCAATAGAAGGGATTTAAACTAAAAAATTGAGCTTCGACAAGGATTTGAGCTAAAAAATTGAGCTCCGATAAGGGAAATGAGGGAAACGAGGTGGTTGGGTTGCACTTTGGAGGTCTTAAAGTGGTTATGGGAGTGATTTGGAAGGGTCTCCTTGAGTAAATTTCAGCACCCTTATGTTGGCGGTAGACGAGGCCATTTTGTAGCCATGGCCGGAGAGGGTGGCTCAAAGGGTCTAGTGAGGTGCAAAGTCTCGCTAAGGTAGAGGGCAGTGTGATGCAACCAACCAATCAGAGTGGGCCAGCTTGGATAATGAGTTTGAGAAGAGGGTTTTGTTGAAGTGGCTCTCAGGTTTGGCTCCTCCAGTGACTAGGCCTGCTGGCAAGGACAGGAGAGCAAAGCATGAGGTCAGGTGATGCAGGTGAGCCAGTGATTCAGGCCATTATGATGATTCCATGGGCTTAGGGAAATTCTTGGACAAGGCGATATAAGCTTTGGCCAAATATAGAAGGAGATCCCCCAATTTTGGGATCCCTTGGTCCATAGCTTAATTAGTTTAGATTAGGTGGGTTTGGGTTAGTCTTAGGAATCTAAGGTTTGGCTAGGTTGGGTTCAATTTGATCACATTTGATCCAAGTTGGTCACATTAGGTCATGGGTCCATTTAGGTCACTTTGGGTTCAAGTTGGGCTAACTTAAGTCCAGATTGGACTAGGTTTGGGCTAAGTCCAAAGTAATTATTGAAAATGATCTATAGGAACATCATGAAGAGTTTTCAACATAAATTGGGTGTCAATTTTGGAGTTATGGCAACCAATTTAGTGGAGTTTAGAGGCATGGCCAATTTGGGGCAAATTTGGGAAATTTTTGATTTGGGGAAACATTAAATGAAATTGAGGCTTCACCAAGGCTAATTGAAAGTCAATTTTGGTGTGTAGGATTGTTGTGAATAGTTTATGATTCAAATTGTGGCAAATTGAGTAGGCTACAAGGTTCAATTTGGTGGAACCAAGTTGTAAGGCCAAAATTGGGGGTTTGACTTAGATCAAAATTAAGCTCAAAGCATGGACAAATTAAGCTTGAATTTGATTTAGATTGGTCATATGAAAGGTGAATTTGAGTTTATAATTGAAATTGAGGGAAGTTTGGGCCAAATTGATGGGCATTTGAGGAGAATTTGGGAATGTTGGGCCTTTAAAGGAAATTGGGGGGTTTTTGTCAAAATTGTCAAATTTGTCAAATTGGGTTCAATTGGAGGGTCCAAATTGGTTTTGAAGACATTTGGATTGATTTTGGAGGTTTTGGAAAAGTTCGGGGTACCATGGGTATTTTTGTAATTTTGGTCATTTTGGGCGTATTTTGGTAAATTTGAAATTTTTTGGTGATTTTGGGTATTCTCAAAAGGTTTGAAATAATTTTTGAACAAATTTAGTTTTTTTTTGGTGAATTTGAGGATTTTGACCAAATTTAGGGTTTTAAGGGCATTTAGGTAATTTAGGTGGATTTGGGGGCAAAAGGCCAAGTTGAATTTTTTTGGTAAAATTGGGGTACCAACCACCATACATGAGCTATGGACCAATGAAGTCCTCATTTGGGTCCTCTATATACTGGTCTTAGCTAAACACCAGCCTAGGGCTAGTCGGTTTAGGGGACCATCTACATGAGTCTTCCAAAAGATCAAGAGATCAAAGTCAAGAATTTTTGGGTTTAGGGTTCTAAGGGATTCTGAGTGAGAGTGAGTGAAAGTGAGTGCATTAGCTCCAGACCAACACCCAGGGTTAACCCTAAGGTCAAAGAGTCTTATGGGGACTCTCCTTGAGCCCCCCATAACGACCCCACCTACTAAGGGCTAGATGTTAGGACCAATATGTAGAGCTTCAAGTTGAGCAAATAAGAGGGTAGAATTTTTAATGGTGAGGTTTCATTTTGCTAGTTTTCTAGGAATAGTCAATATGAAAGTCCTATTGCTAGACCCTAGGCTACTAAAGAGGAAAAAACTAAACCTCAACCAAAAGTGAGGTCAAAAAATGGACCCCTAATACGTGAGGTGTCCTAGGCAAGCACACCGCGAGTATTGGCATTGATCGGCGAGATCAAAAAAACAAATACAGACTCCTAAGTCAACAGACTTAGACGGAGTTGTAGAATTGTGTGTGTTATTTGGTTCCACTTGGGAATTAACAAGTGAATTTTTTATCAACATTGAGGATTAGAAACTCTCGTTGGAGGTTGGAAAGTAAGTGTCGAGTTATTAGATTTTAAGTTTTTATGGAGGATGGGAATGAGTACTCATGTGATGGCCTCAGAGATTGAGAGTATGATGCCATGGTGGGGGTCTTACACCTATCTCAAAGATATAGGCAGAGAATTGGATGCCATGGAGGGGCCTTACACTAATATCAAAAGCTTGAGAATAGAGAATTGGATGTCATGGAGGGGGTCTCACACCAATCTCAAAGTTGTAGGTAGAGAATTGGATCCCATGGAGGGGGCCTTACACCAATCTCAAAAAATTGAGAAATGGATGCAATGTTTCATAAAGGGAAGTCTTACTTCTATCTCAAAGATTTTGATAGAGAATTGGATGCCATGGAGGAGGCCTTATACCAACCTCGAAAAGGTTGAGAATAGGATGTGATGCTCCATAAAGGGTTGTCTTACTCCTATCTCGAAGATATAGGTAGAGAATTGGATGTCATGGAGGGGGCATTATACCAACCTTGAAGATGTAGGTAGAGCATTGGATGTCGTGGAGTGGGTCTTATACCAATCTCAAAAAGGTTGAGAATAAGATGCAATGTTCCATAAAGGGGAGTCTTACTCCTATCTTGAAGATGTAGGTAGAGAATTGGATGCCGTGGAGGGGGCCTTACACCAAGCCTTTACCAATCTCAAAAAGTTGAGAATAGGATTTGATCTTCCATAAATAGGAGTCTTAATCCTATCTTGAAGATATAGGTAGAGAATTGGATGCCATGGCGGGTTCCTTATACTAACCTTGAAGATGTAGGTAGAGAATTGGATGTCGTGGAGGGGGCCTTAGACCAATCTCGCAAATGTAGGTAGAGAATTGGAAGCTGTGGAAGGGGCCTTATACCAATCTCAAAAAGTTGAGAATAGGATGTGATGTTCCATAAAGGGGAGTTTTACTCCTATCTAAAGGATATAGGTAGAGAATTGGATGCCATGGAGGGGGCCTTATACCAACCTCGAAGATGTAGATAGAGAATTGGATGTCGTGGAGGGGGTCTTATACCAATCTCAAATGATTGAGAATAGGATGCAATGTTCCATAAAGGGGAATCTTACTCCTATCTTGATGATATAGGTAGAGAATTGAATTCCATGGAGGGTTCCTTATACCAACCACAAAAATATAGGTAGAGATTTGGATGCCTTGAAGGGGGCTATACACAATTCTCAAAAGGTTGCGAAAAGGAAAATAATGTTTCTGTATTGGCCTCGAGGGCAAGAATGTAGTGCAGAAAGTTTGTGGTGTCGAATTCATAAATGTGTGCCATGTGAAAAGATTGACATTGGTGAGGAAGATGTGTAAAATTTTGTGAAGTTTTGTGCAGAATGTGAAATTCCGCTAGGATGTGAGGAGAATTAGTGCAGATAAGGATAGTTGTACTGCACGAGCAAAGAGCAAGAGACATCGAAATTGAGAGAAAAAACTCAAAAGATTTATTTTCTTTTCTTCTTATTTTTATCACATTTAATTATCAAAATATGTTCTCAAAATTTAAATTTAGCTGGTTGATGACTTTTCAAAAAGTGAGTTTTTTATTATTGAATTTTATTATCATCAATTTTTTTGGTCATTTTATTCTTTGTTCATTGTAGTTTGAACCAATGTATGGCCCTATGGCTTTTATCCATCACAAAATAGGGCGATTGAAAAAATAGAAAAATTCTGAAAGAAATTTCATTAATCTGCTCCAGTCAGTGTTATAAATTAAGTGCAGACCAAAGCCTAAAAAAATACAATTATGTTGACTGCATGAAAGTACATCAAAAAATATCCTATGTTGAGTGCATATCATAGGCTGAGCATGTCTAAGATATATATCATATCTGCTGCGACGAGATGTAGTAAAAAGAAATCCTCTGAGTGTCTGTCCCTGGTACGGCAAGCTTCTGATCGAGCAGACCTTCTAAGCTACGCTCAAGGACAATAGTTCCCTTTTCAGGTGCTTAGAGGTGCAACCCTATCATAGCTCGTAAGACAGTAGTTCTTCTAGCTCCAGGTCCAGTCAAAATCTGTAAGGCATTTTACTGTCATCCATCATTCGGAAGGTTACGTACACCCTATGGTGTCACACCCCTGGAATGTTTTGCGACGTATGCTCCATTTACTTTAAGAACCATCACTGAAATCACTGGTAGTGGAATCTCCACGGATCCTTTGAATTCACTGGGGAATTGATATCTATCTCTTTTTAAAATAGAATGTTGCTCTTGCTCATGAAAGAGACCGTGCAGAAAGGTCTCACAAAGTCATGATGGTCAATGTGTAGGGGTATGTAGTCACCTTCATCATATATGTTCATAATACAGCTGTTGAGAATACAATCAGTTGGACGTATGCTCCATTGGACCATTATCTTAATCATCCACTTTATCATGGGTGGTAGCGAATTCACCTGATCGTGTCTCAGAATCCCAGGAGGATTTCCTTGTCAATCTTTAGTGAAGTTGTAACAAAAGTCACATTGTATGGTGATCCTGCCCTTTTCACCCATCCACTTTCATGGCTCGGAATAGGTTCTTTCCATCAGCAGGCTTGCTTGGCCCTTGTCTCTTAAATAAAAAATGCAGTCAAGAATACTTCTTTCATCCCTTTTGAAGAAGACCCTGGTATATATCTCCAAGCCTTATAGTGTATTAAAGAACCTTCCTTGAACTTCATAGAATTAAAAATATTTTTTGTTTACTTTACTCATTTTTTAGTATTTTGTTGAATTGAAGGTTGACAGCTGTTGAGGATGTTCCCTTACTTCAACGTCAGCGGGAATCCAGGCTGGTGCTGTCTCTATCCACAGCAGAATGTATAACTCTGTGTTTGATAAGACATATGGCTCTGTACCCAATGAGACATATGGTTCTGAATCCATCAAGACATATGGCTCTCTCTCATGCTTGGATCGTATATGTTCCCCTCAGGAATAGGGGTGAGCAAATTTTCTGCCCTTTGTGGCATCTTCTGTCTTCACGTAAGAAAACCCTATGCTTCCGATGGTTAGCATTCCTGCGCTGAGTTCTCCGTAGTGGTGCATCTGACACTCTTTCATCATTGGCAGCGACTAGTCCCCCGATTGGTGTATCTATCATAGAAGGTAGGCGACTAGTCCCCTCCATGAAGTCTTGTTGTACTATCATGTTTTTCCACTTTGGTGAGGAATTATCTCTGGTGCTGAAACTTATCAATGATGGTAGCCCTTCCTTTTTTCAACGGCTAACCACGTTCATTAGGGGACCCTCATAGTCCATGTTGACCTGACTAAAGTCCATGTCGAAGTCTATGGTGCTGCCCTGCGGTGCCCTTTCCTCATTGAGTGCGAGGTTCCAGCCATCTTTAAAAGCAAAGACCAGCCTCTGATCTGACATTTCTCTGCAAACGACAGAAAAAATATCAGTGAGCTGAAACTTAGCGTGAACAAGAACAAAAAAAAGTATTTATTAACGAAAATTTTAGTTTACGTTGGTGAGAAAATTATTTATTTACGTATGTATTTTGTTCAATTTAGTAGAATATCAAAATTTTAAAAAAGAGCAAGTTGATGTGTATAATTTCAAAATCTTTCATTAAATTGAGGTTAATTAATTACAAAATTTTTGGACCCGGTCCCAGATGTTTTGGCTAAATTGATAACCTTAGAACAATCAAAACTTCAAAATTTCAAATTAAGCGACATCAGGCAATGACAGGTTTCGTAGTATGTCTTCAGGTATCATCCGTTGATTGGCATCAAGGATCTCTTTTCACAAAAAATCTACTAGCTGGTAGGCTCCTCCTACGTAGACCTTTTCTACGACAAATGGTCTCTCCCAAGTTGGCTTGAATTTTCCACCTATCTTACAACGTATAAGAATGGGTCTTTTGAGCATAAGGACAAGGTCACCAACTTCGAATGTCCTTAGGCATACCAATTTGTCCTGAGCTTTTACCATCTTTGTCTGAAAAGTTCCAAATGTTATTGTGCTTCTAATCATTTTCCCTCAAGACTCTCAAGTTCTTCAAGTCTGAGTTTTGCACTTTCTTCTGATTTAAGTTGGTTGGTGACAACGACTCTGAGAGATGGCTTCTAAACTTCTAATGGTAGTACGACCTTGGACCCGTACACGAGCATGTAGGGTG
The DNA here is from genome assembly GCA_003013225.1 of Phalaenopsis aphrodite. Classification (NCBI taxonomy): domain Eukaryota; kingdom Viridiplantae; phylum Streptophyta; class Magnoliopsida; order Asparagales; family Orchidaceae; genus Phalaenopsis; species Phalaenopsis aphrodite. The sequence continues at coordinate 243,836 of NEWO01000224.1, forward strand.
TGCATTGAGTGGGAGTTTTGAACGTTGTCTGATATGACTACAAAGCTTCTAATAATTAGTTGTGCCAATATCTTTTATTTTCATCTAGTGTTTTCTTTAAAATTTGTATCAACATCTTATTGAAGGCTTCAACCAATCCATTTGCTCTAGATAGTAAATTGTAAAATATTTTCAGTCTATCGCATGTCGTTTGACAAAATTGTTGATTTTGGTGCTTTTAAAGGTTGTCCCATTATAAAAAATTATTCTTCGCGGTACTCCAAAAAGGTAGATGACTTGGCTTTTAAAGAACTGAAGGACGAGTTGTGTCGTAACGTCTTGTAACAAAATTTCTCTACACATTTGGAAAAGTAATTTGCTACGGCAAGTATGAATCTATGTCCTTTGGAAGATGGAAGGTTTATCACACCTATTATATCTGTGCCCCAACACTCAAATGGCCACGAGGTGATGGTTGAGTGTAGCACATTTGATGGTTGGTGTAAGACTACCCCCATGCACTTGGCACTAATGACATTTTTTGGTTGTATCAATGCAGTCAGACATCATTGCTGGCCAATAATATTCGAGTCTCTTGATCTTCATTTTCATCTTTGGCCTTGACTGGTGAGCGCCACACAATCTAGTGTGTACTTCTTTGACAATTTTCTGTGCTTCTACTTTGCTCAAACATCGTAGCCACATCTGGTTGAATGATTTTCTGCAGAGGATGTCACCCATTAGAGCGTAAAACATATCCCTTTTTGTAATGTGATGTCCCTCAAACTTGTTATATGACAGCTTTCCAGTATGCAAATATTTTATTAATGGCTTGCGTCAATCTTCATTATTATTAGCAACCACAATCATCATTTATTTTTCCTTTCCAAGCTCATGTAGATTGTCAAGGTCAACTTGAGAAAAAAAACTTATTTTCCTTCTATTGTAATATTAACAGAATCCTCTGAGAGACATGCCAAGTCTTAGCAAGTTTTGCTAGAGCATCAGCATGGTTTTTATCTCCCCTAGGAATCCGGTAGAAAGTTACAATGGGAATCTGCTCCAGTAGCTTCATTGCGTATCAGTAATTTTCTACCAGTCTTGGCTTTAAAATCTTGTATTTTCCGACGATTTACTGAATGACGAGCAGAGAGTCACCATAGATGATAATATCTGTTATATCCACTGAGATTGCCAACTCCAACCCGGTAATTAATGCTTCATATTCTGCTTTGTTGTTGGTACATGGCTCTGTTAGATGGTATGAGAACCTCAGCATACTCTTATCCGGTGTAATAAAGATAAAATTAATCTTTGCTTTTCCTGGTATAACTGTGTCTGATCCTTTGTCTTTTCTTGCTGACGAAGCCCCGTCAAAGTACATCTCCCAGCATTGCAAACTAAAAAATTCCATCTGTAATACTTGCTCGTCTGGTAACTTGTCATTAAGAGGGGACCCAGTTGGCAGTGGGTGTGCAGCGAGGAATTCTGCTCTAATCTGTCCCTTGATAGCATGTAGGGGAATAAAAGTTATATTAAATTGTAATAAAATAATTGACAGTCTTGTTAGATGTCCAGATAATGTTAGTCGGGTCATTAAATATTGCAACAGATTAACTTTTGAGATTAGGGTAATCTTATAAGAAAGTATGTAATGTCTAAGCTTTTGAGTAGTGAAAATCAAAGCTAGACAATGTTACTCAATTGGTGAATAACTCATCTCCGTCAGTATAAGGTGGCGACTCAAGTAGTAGAGTGCATTTTCATTACCCTTGTCATTAACTTGGGCTAAGAGGGCTCCAAGAGAGTTGTCTAAGGCTGCGGTATAAAGCATCAAAGGTTTCCTTAGGATAGGGGCTGCCAAAACATGAGGTTTCATTAAATACTATTTAACTTCCTCAAAGGTCCACCAATATTTCTCTCCCCAAACAAATTTGGCGTTCTTTTTAACTAATGCTGAGAAGGGCTGACACCTACTTGAGAGATTAGAAATAAAGCATCTCAGATATGCTAACTTCCCTTGGAAGTAACGTAGTTGCTTTAAGGTTTTTTGTGGAGGCATTTCCAAGATAGCTTTAATCTTATCTGGATCGATTTTGATTTTCCGATGACGGACAAAGAATCCTAGAAATTTCCCAGAGGTAACACGACACACTTTAAGGGATTCATTTTAAGGTTATTTCGTCATAACCGTTCGAACACAATCCTCAAATCGTAAAAATGGTCTATTTTTCATTTACTCTTGATGAAAAATCATCCATGTAACATTCCACTTGGTTGTGAATGAGATCATAATAAATCTTCATCATTGTATGTTGATATGTCACCGTAGCGTTCTGCAACCCAAATGACATCACTGTGTAGTAGAAGATCCCAATCGTCATTCTGAAGGTTGTAAGTGTTGCATCCTCGGGAACCATCTTTATTTGGTTGTATCCCGATGATTCTTCTATGAAAGAGAAAATCTCATGTGTCGAAGCAATGTCCATCATCATTTCTGGTATCGGTAATGGAAATTCGTCTTTTGGATATGCTTTGTTTAAATCTCTGTAGTCAACACAAACATGTATTTGTCCATTTTTCTTCTTAAATGGAAAAATTTTGGCTAACCATGTAGGATATTGCTCTTTTTTTACAAAGTTAGCATCTATTAAATTCTTCACCTCAACTATGTCTTGCTGCTCTATTTCAAGGCTCATTCTTCTAGGAGCTTGTTTCACTAGGGTTATACCTTTGTCTACCCTAAGTGTAGGAATGACAACCTCTGCTGAAAGTCCTTACAATTCATCATAACTCCATGCAAAGCAATCTTTAAACTCTGTTAATAGTTTAATCAACTCAAAAGATTCTTCATCGTTGAGTAGAGAACTTATAAATGTAGGTCAGGGTTGTTCTTCCGTCTCGAGGTTAATTTCCTTCAATTCAACAACAGTTGATTTAATTTCCTCAAATTATGGCAGAGCATCTTCTATTAGCTGATCGGTAGAGTCATCCTCCATATCGAGGCAATCCTCTCCTGATTCACTAGTAACAACCATGCAAACTTCTGAATCATCGACTGGTCCGACCGTACCAAATCCGAGACCCTATTTTGAGTTGGATGTTTGACTTTTAACATCCCATAATTTTTCAAAAAGTTGTAATTTATCTTTTGGCATTTGTTTTGGCAAATGACCTGCTGAATTAACTTTTGTACACAAGGTGAAAAGTAACCAAAAGGAAATTTCATTATTTTATTGGGATCATCATCCAAATTTACATGGTTTTTAAGATTAGTAGAGGTGGATGCCTGATAAAACTTGATCAGTTTTGAACCAGTGCTACAGACTTCCTTAACCTCTAAACTCTTGACCTTTTGAGGAAGGATCAGAGTAAGGGTCATGGTGTTCACATAGTAGTTTATCCGATCATACATTATCTCATATTCACTTTTCTCTGTATCTTTTAAGGATATCTCATACCGATGTTTCTTTTGTTTTGTCATCATTATTTCATCTTCAGAACCGTCTTCATCACCAATGTAAATGGTCGTCCTAGTTCATTTAACAATTAAATTTGTTCTTGCTCATCCACATCCCTGGCCTCGACCTCCGGTGCGTGAACTAAAAGAACCCTCACTAATTTGCTGCAAACGAGTGGCAGAAATATGCTGAGGCGGAGTTGAATGGCTTTCTTTTTTTGATTCTTCTGAATTTTCACTTTTGTTTCTCACAATTTCACGAGAGAAGATAATTTTCTTTGGAGGCGTGTAGTAGGTAGCATCCTCATGAATACCAACTTCATGAACTGAAAAACAGTTGTAGATCTCCTTTATTGCAATGCTCTTGTCCTTCTTTATAGTACTTGATGCATTGGTGTAGAGATGATGGAACCATGTTCTATCATGAATCCACGGTCAAACTAGTAGAGCGTTGAAAGAGGTCTTGGCAAAAATCATATGAAACTTAGCAGTTGTTACTAGTTCTCTAACCTTCATAAATAATGTAATTGATCCAAGGGCTCTCTCTCCCTTTTGGTTGAATCCTCTTAACAACATTTTATTGGCTGGAAGCTCTTGGGCTTCAATGTTTAAGTAGGTCAATGTCCGTAAACTCATCAACTTGAGGGATGCTCCAGAATCTACTAGAACTCTGGACAACACAAATCTGTTGATGTTAACGGAGATGTAGAGTGGACAATTGTGGTCGATGGTATTGAGTAGCAAGTCTTCCTCTGTGAAGGTTACCCTAGATTTTTCTTTCAATGAGCAAACTTCATCTGAGGATGTGCTGGCCAAATGGGCTAAACAAATCTCTGGGTTAAGCAAGGTTGTAACCAAAGAATCTCTCAAATTCTTTGACAGGATTAGAGTGTCGTAGATGCTTAATCTGGCCGGTAACTTCCTAGGATGTGCTAGCACGTTGTAATCCACTTTATATGATCCTCCTATTTTCTCTTAGTTATGTTATTCTTCCACTGGCGGAGGTGGAGGCAGCTCTTCTCGAGTTATTATTTGCTTTCTTTTATCTGTTGGAGCTATTCTTGGGGGTAATTCTCTCCCACTCCTCACGTTTACTTATGTAATTTCTTCTTCTTAAGATATCATATTGAATCTTCTAGTGTTTCTTCTTTGTCGAAAAGATCTAAGCTGATGGTAAATGATGCATCGTGGCACTCAAGGATTGGTTCCTCACTCCTGGTGCTGTCGTAAACTATATTGTCGATGTCTTCTTCAGTCTTGTTAATGAGTTCATCGGACTCAAGTACGATTTAAGGATCATTTTGAGAATCGAGATCAAAGCTAGATTTGTCTTAATCGATTATGTTATCACTAAAAATAGTTAAAAAGTAGCCGAAATCACAATCATTATATTCGTAAGACATTGGAGGGGTAAAAAGATAATTGTACAAAGTCATGGGTTCGAGGATTTTCTTCCCCGAACCCGAGATAACTAATATAGTAGATGCATCCATTATCCTACCCCATGTGCTATCAATCTTCGTAGTGGTATTCCTCTCTTTCTTCTTCATCTTTGATGATGACAGATCTTGTGGTGAAATCTTCATCATGAGCTTGGCAGGCTAAAGACTCTGAATGGAGGCTTGTTTTGATGTATTCTAGATTTGGTTTAGGACCCTCTTGAGCTTGTTCCAAGTTGTACTCCATCAATCTTTTCTATTATGGGTCAATCGAAGAGATTGGCTCTGCCAAAATCATATTTATAAAACCTCTTTCAGGTTCTTTTAAATATTCTTTCAGAATTGTTATATTTCCTTCCTTAAAATTTTTCCCAAGCTAATCTTTAAAGATGAAACATTTATCTATAGTGTGCCCTAGTAATCTATGGTACGTGCAGTAATTTGGCTGATCTTTCTTGGCGACCTCTTCTAGTTTCCTTGGATCTGGTAGTTTGAACTCAGGCTTCTTCATCAGACTTCTGAAGATTTTGGGTACAACTTTGTCATTGAAGGAATATACTACTTTCTTATGTTTCGCAATGGTCATTTTCTTATTCTCTGGTCAGTATGATCCTCCTTGATACGGTTGCTGGCTAGACTGGCCATACTATTGTGTTTGTTGTTGAGTGTGCTTTGATGATGATTGACGAGGATTTTCATCATGTATCTTCATTGGTTGTTTTCCTTTATTGACAGTTGCCACTATTTTGGACTTCTTTTCAAATATTCTGGTTGCCTTGGTTCTCATGAGAATCCATATATTTAATTTCTTCTATGACATGGACATCCATGAAGTCAAAATCTTCATCATTATTAATGAAAGCTCCATGTTCCTAGGCTAACTCAAAAATCTAAATCCTAAGCATTTCAACCTTTTCCTCAATTATTGATTCTTGGATTATCTTAAGATCTGGAGGACCCTGATGGACCACCTTTACTTGCTCCTCTATATCGCTAGCAATTGCTGCGACGATAACAAATATTTCAGCCCTGACTTCATTCCCTGATCTCGCTATACGAGCTTACTGGACTATATCGGTATGGAAACCTTGGGTATTCATACCCTTTTCTTTGACGGCAATGTCTTGAGACAAAGTGTCTCTGTATGAACATCAATACGTTGAAGAAAAGTATGCTCTCCATGGTGCATAACAGATACAACATTGGGCAATGTTTTTATCTTTTCTTTTGGAACTTTAAGAACATCTTTACAGTGGGTGATGGGTAGAATTCTTGGACCCATACATGATTTAACCGATCGATGACCTGCGGTCTTAGTGAAGTTAGAATCGGTGGTGACAATAGCAATATCAACTCTGCTTCCTAAGCGAAACCAGATAGGAATGAGATCGGGCAGATTTTCAATTGACTTTTGAGATTATTTGGCAGATTTGATGTCCTTTAAGATTTCTTTCTTCATGCGTGGGGATACTGCATGTTCCACTCGTTTAAGTAGTTCACTAACTAAACATCCTTCTTTGGCAGCTAGCCTCAAGAAAACTAAACCGACTTGAGTGATAGGAGTAGACTTCTTTCTCTCCACAGTATGTCCATGAAGTGACGGTAAAGCTGCGGCGATCTTTTAGACACTCTCGTACTCATTGGTATCCATTAAAGGGTGGAATCTACTTCCGCACAGAAGTGGATAGATTTCTAGTAATCCTAACTCGTTTTGGTGAGGATCTTCATCAACATGTACTTCTTTAGGAGTCTGGGCTTTAGTAGCCCTCCAAACCTTCCTGTTAAGATTTTGCCTTTGGGTTCGGGTTATCAGGTCAGTTCTTGAAGTTGATCTGATTTCAAACACTAATGGCGGGAGAGCCAACCCTTCAGCCGGGTCTTCAATAATCATAACTTCTTTTCCCTTAGTAGTAGCGGGAACAACAGGCTTGGTAAGTGTCGTGATGGTAGTGGTCTTGACTTTCTTGATAGAAGGAAAGTCCTGAAGACAGTTCAAGTTGAATTCAGCAGACAGCTCCTAGACTTCTGGAGCGGCAAATTTCATTACGATGAATGGAGCTTTCCCGAGGATGACCACAAGATCTTCAAATCTGGCTCAAAATTTGATGGTGCGAACGACATTGCGGGTGTTGCGGCTCGTTGGGAGGTCACAAGAAAAAGTTAGCATTGGGCACGCCATTGGGGTTAGCTATTTGGCCAATACCTCATAATATTAGGGCAAGCACTAAAATTAAAATAGGTCAATCAATATACCGGATAAGTTTTTATTTAGTTTGTAGGGATTTTAAATTTTTAGTAAAAGTAGTTTAAAAGCAAAAAAATTTGATTAATATAAGAAAATTTTAAAGCGCGCATAACACGATACAGTTTGATTTAATTCACAAAATAGCAAATCAGACTCGAAAAGGAGACGCAAAGTGTTTAGGACTCAGTGCGGGACCAACTTATCAATGCACAATGCCTAGGTGAAACTAGTCCACCAACACACCTATTGGGGGTTTGACCACACATGAAGATTAAAAATTCCTTAATGGCCTCCTGAACCTCTTTGCTCAAAGGTGGTTGAACAGACAGTGCTAAAGTTTGAAGTAGTTGACTGTACTCACCCATGAAAGAAATGAGTGGAGCATGCCAAAGGAAGAAGGGTAATCTGTTCTATGAGGGACATGAACACATCACTGATGTATGAAGATAATATTTCTTGATTTAAATGAAGGGAGAAGCTTGTCCCCATCGTAGTCACAAGAAGCTATAGACAATATTTTTGGTTGGAGGAGTTGCCCGTTGGAAGTTGTCGGTCACCAGAATCGAAATCCGTCGCCCGCTTCGAAGGGAAATATATATATATAAATAAGTTTTTTAAAAAATATGAAATTAAATTGACCTCATACTTTTCATAGTTTAAATGAAAGAGCACTATACCTTACACTCTGTATCTATCCCGAATGATAAACACAAGACTTGAGGATGAGACTCAATCAAATAAACTAAGAAATATATCACATCCATTTGGTCTGCAAAATCGTTTTATTTGCAGATAATTTCCTCTATTTAATATGAAGAATAAAATAGGATTTATTTTAAGCTGGGTTTGAAGAAGCTTCCTATAAGGGAAAGCCACTATAGTTAATTACATCTTAAATTACTGAAGTCACCTATGAAAACTCTCAATAAAAACTAGAAAATATTATCTTCAAGGAGTTCAAAAGGATAGGACTTTTCAATTAAATAGGACAAAGAGATGTGAAATGGGAATGACTCAAATTTGTAGCATTATACTGTTGAATCCAAAGGAGGAAGAACTAGGGGATGTCATAGATCCGAAGGAGAACTTTGGTGACTTCCCAGTCTATAATATTGTTTGGCTTCAGTTTTGAGGAGAAATTATTTAACTGTTTTATCCTACCAAATTTATTTATTTAGGGCTTATATTTGTGTGAAACGATCACACAAATAACCTGGAAGATGTGAGGATTTTAGGTCGTGAAGAACGACAACTTTGGAATCCTGTAATAAGTTAGGGCTTATATTGTACAACGAAGCTATACAAAGGCCTAAAGATAAGGTGAGGATTTATGTTGCATAAATAAACTACCTTGAAGTCCTATGACTTTGTTGTTAAATTCTAAGAAAGGAATGATTTAGTTGGGAAAGACATGTTCTGCTATTGAAGATGGTCATGCTGCCCACCGTGCTAGCTCCAAGCACCTCACCATGATGATTTTAAGTTTTCTAATGTGTCAGGTCATGATTTTAAATCAAAGGGCCCTATTGTTAAAATTATTTAAATGTTAAGCGGCATGTAAAATTTGATTAGAGGGACACCAATTAGAATCCTACAGTTCTCTCGTTCCGGTACCACTATTCTTAGTCCAAATAAATTTACTAAACTCAACTTATCGAGTTCCATAATTTCTTTTAGACCATGAGAAGCCTAGTTAGCAACTGTAGGTTACGTCCTCTGAGGGATTCCCAATCATCTGATAGAGACGTCTTAATTTAGTTGCAGTTATGGTTTTGTGTGATGTTTTTGATTAAATTTTTAGTTGTCTTATATTTTGGATGTTGTGGCAGTGAATTTTATCTTGGTTAATTTTAGTTTTAGTTGACAAATATCCTAGCAGTTTTGGTTTTTGTGCAGGGTAACATCGTTGTTTAACATGCAAGCTTGTGTTTTTGTTCATACATGCAGGTGAGTAAGTACAGTAACATACTAAAAAGTAATGTACGGGAAACTAGAAATTCAGGTAAAATAAATTACAATAAAAGTGTACCTAGATGGTCTTCCCGTTATCTTCAACTAAAACTCAAAACTCATGTAAGAGTGTTTGTATATTAAAAGCATTTTATGTAAAGAGGGGAAATAACGTTCGGTGATCTACTAAATCCTAAATCATATCTTGGTGAGCCCCTATTAATTCATTTGAGGATGATTTCATTAAGAAAAACATACTAAGTTTAGTAGACCTCCGAGGTATCCAAAAGGTTGGGAGAAAGAAGCAGGTCCATGCTTCCCTCTCATCACATGGTGAAAAGTCTCGAGCTCATTTAAACTTATTATGTTACTTAATTATTCATCCTATGAATACCTTTATTGTTTAGTGAACATCGATGTTTCAATTATCTGTAAGAGTAGGGTGATTATCATTTGTTATTTAATTTGACAATTATGTGGGTGAAGACCCTTAAAAGGGGCAAGTTAATGCTATTAAGACACTTAGCCAATTTTAGCTTTAGCTTGGGCTTGTAGTATTTTTAAATGTACTTAATTTCTAGTTACATTCACTTTTCTAATCCTCATTTAACAAAATTTAATTTAGCCTAGGTCACTACTAAGCCCTTAAGACCATGGTGGATAAATTAGTAATTTTTGAAAGAAATTGAATTTTAAGTGATAATAATTCATCATCAAAATGTTTGAATGTCATTTGAACACCAAATAAGGGTAAATTAGTGAGTTTCGACACTATTTTGGTTAAGGAGTTGCCCGTAAGAAGCTGTCGTTCACCGGAATCAAAAGCATGTTGCCCACTTCAGAAGGATGTTTTAATTTACATGTATATTTAGTTTTAGAAAAATATGAAATCAAATTGACCTCATAATTTTATATTTTAAATGAAAGAGCGCTATACCTCAAATCCTATATCTATCCCGAAAGATAAGCACAAGACTTGAGGAGTGTCTTAGTAGAAACATTAGTATGTTGAGGGAAAGTATGCTCCCCATGGTGTAGACTGGCTACAGTGCTAGGTAATCATCTTGTCTTTGCCTTTGGGATTGTAGAATTATCTCCATAATGGGTTACGAGTCTCGACTTAACAGGTCAACGACTTGCAGTTCCGGTGGCGGTATAATTAGTAGTAATCACTGTAGTATCAATTCCGTTTCCTAAACAGAACCAAACGATGATGTGAGTAGGTGGCACTCCAGTTGTCTTGTGGGACTGTCTGGCGTACTGACGTCCTTCAAAATTTCCTTCTCATGCGAGGGGAAATTGCATCTCCCACTCGTTTAAGTAACTCGCTAACTGGACATCCTTCTTTGGTAGCTAGCCTTTTGAAATTTGCACTAACTCCGGTGATAGGAGTGAACTTCTTTCTCTCCTCACCATGTCCATGAAGTGGTGGTAATGTGGCGGCGATTCATTGGATACTTTCATATCCATTGGTATCCGTCAGAGGATGGAATCTACTCTGTCGTAGGAGTAGATAAATTTTTGGTAACACTTCTTCAACTTGATGAAACTCCTTCTCGACGGGTGTCTCCTTGGGAGCTTGGGTTTTAACGACCCTCCAAACTCTTTTGTTGCGGTTCCTCTTTTGAGTTCGAGTCAGCGGTATAATCCTCAAACTTGATCCGATTTCAAAAACATGTGGTAAGACAGTTAATCCCTCAATCGGATCCACAATAATCATTACTTCTTTCCTTTTAGTAACAGTGAGGATAGTAGGTTTAGAGGGTGCCGTGGTGGCAGTAATTTTAGACTTCTTGCAGGCAGGGAAGTCTTAAAGGCAGTTCAGACTGAATTCTGCAAACGGCTCTTGTATTTCTGGTGTGGCAATCTCGTCACTACAAACGGGGCTTTCCCGAGGATGACCTCAAGATCTTCAAATCCAGCTCTGAATTTGATGGTAGGAGCGAGATTACGGACTTCGTGGCTCCTTGACAGGTTGCAAGAAAAGGTAAGCGTTGGGTAGGCCATTGCATCAAGCTTGAAAATAAAAAGTTTCAGGGTCAGCTATATGGCCAAAAATCTCGTAATTTTTAAGTGCAAGCACTGAAAGTAGAGGTTGATATGTAGACCGGGCAGGTGTTAATTTATGAATTTTAAAATATTTTTTAAGAAAATTAAGAGGTTTAAAATTTAATTAATGTAAGAAAATTTCCAAGTGCAAGCAACAAAACACGATTTGCGAAGTAGCAAATCTAATTTGGAAGGGAGATGTGAAGTATTTTAGAACCCAGTGCGGGACCCATTTAGTGGCAGACAACGCGCAGGTGGAACTAGTCCACCGACACACCTATTAGGGGTCCGATCCCACATGAAAATTTAAAGTCCTTAATGGCCTCCTGAACCCCTCTGTTCCAAGATGGTTGAACAGATAGTCCTGAAGTTTAAGGAGTTAGCTGTACTATCCCGAGATTGAAATGGAAAGTAAGGCCAACGGAAGAAGGGTAATTTGGTCCAAGAGGGACATGAACACATTACCGATGTGTGAAGATAATATTTCTTGATTCGTACGGAGAGAAAAGCTACCACCCAGCCGAGTCGCCAGAAGCTGTTGGCACTATTTTGGTTAAGGAGTTGCCCGTAAGAAACAGTCGGTCACCGGAATTAAAATCCCATCACCCACTTCGGAAGGGCATTTTAATTTACATATATATTTAGTTTTAGACAAATATGAAATCAAACTAACCTTATATTTTTATAGTTTAAATGAAAGAGTGCTATACCTCAAATCATGTATCTATCCTGAAGGATAAACACAAGACTTGAGGATGAGGCTTGATCAAACAAATTAAGGAAAAATAATGACATCTGTTTGGACTACGAAACCATTTTATTTGCCTACAATTTTTCCTATTTAATATGAAGAATTAAATAGGGTTTATATTAAGCTGGGTTCGAGAAAAGCTTCATATAAGGGCAAGCTCTTATAGTTAATTACATCTTAAATGACCAAAGTCACCTAAGAAGACTCTCGATAAAAATTAAGAAATATTTTCTTCAAGGAATTTCAAAGGGTAGAACTTTTCAATGAGATTGAACATAGAGGTTTGAAAGGGGATTGGTTTAAATTTGGAACATTTTGTTGTAGAGTTCAAAAGAGGAAGAACTAGGGGATGCCATCGATCCAGAGGGGAACCTCGCTGACATCCCAAGCTATCCTAATGTTTCGCTTCAGTTTTGAGGAGAAATATTCAAGTGTTTCATCCTGCCAGTTTTATTAGTTAGGGCTTACATTCACGTGAAATTATAACATAAATAGCCTGGAAGATGTGAGGGTTTAGGTCGTGATGGAGGACAACCTTGGAATCCTAAGACGAGTTAGGGCTTATATTATATAGCAGGGCTATACAAAGGCCTAAAGATAAAATGAGGACTTACGTTGCATAAGCAAGCAACCTCGAAGTCCTATGGCTTTGTCGTTTATATCTAAGGAAGGAATATTGGTTTAGCTAGAGAAGACATGTTTTGCTGTTGAAGATGGTCGTGCTGCCCCCCATGCTAGCTCCAAGCTCCTTGCCTCGATGAGTTTGAGTTTTCTAGTGTGTCAATTTATGATGTTAAATCAGGTGGCCCTATGGTTGAAGTTCTTTAATTTTTATGGGGGCATGTTAAAGATGATTAGAGCGACACCGGTTAGGATCCTACGGTTCCCTCGTTCCGACACCACTATTTTTTATTGGATTCTCTTAGTCCAAATGATTTTTATAAACTCAACTTAATGAGTTTCATAATTTTATTTATACCGTGGGAAGCCTCATTAGCAACCGTAAGTTATCTCCTCCGAGAAATTACCGATCATCTGATTGAGACATCTTAATTTAGTTGAAGTTGTAGTTTTGTGTGATGTTTGTGAATAAATTTTGAGTCGTTTTATATTTTGAATGTTGTGGAGGTGGATTTTATCTTGGTTGATTTTAGTTTTAGTTTTGGTTCTGTGGCTATCCTAATAGTTTTAGTTTTCATGCAGGGTGGCTTCATTGTTTAGCATGCAAGTTTGCAGGTTTAAAAGTACAGTATGAAAGTACAAAAAAGACGACGTAAAAACTGTAAAAGCGTACCTGGCGAGTCTTCTCGTTCCACTACCTGAAACTCAAAAGGCATGTTAAGGTAGTTTATATGAAACAAGGAAGTAAAATTTTGATGAGCTATCTAACCCTATGTCATATCTTGGTGGGTCCTTAGGAGTTTAATTAAGAATGATGTTGTCAAGCAAAATATATTAAGTTTAGTAGATCTCCGAGGTATCCAACAGGTTAAGATGAAGAAGCAGGTCCATGCTTCCCTCTTATCACATGGTAAAAAGCTTCAAGCTCATTTAAACTTATTATGTTGCTTAATAATTCATCCTATGAACACCCTAATGCTCAGAGAACATTGATTTATCAATTATCCCTAAGAGTAAGGTATATATCATCTGTAATTTAATTATAAAGATTATGTGTGTGAAGACCCTTAAAGAGGAAAGTTAGTGTTATTGGAACACTTAGCCAAATTTTGGTCCTAATTGGACTTCTAGCGTTTGAAAGATGTTCTAATTTTCAATGATAATTAATTTTCTAATCCTCATTTAAATGAAACTTGATTTATCCTAAGTCACTACTAAGCCCTTAAGACCTAGGTGAGTGTCTTAATTAGTTTTGAAAATGTTAAGTTTTAGGTGGTCAAGATTCATGATTTGAATTTCATTTGAAAATCAAATTAGAGGCATTAAATTGATTAATTATTGACTTCAAAAGTCATACCCCTAAGTCCTTGGTTCATTTTATTTTAATAAACTTCCAAATTTTAATAATTTAGAAATTTATTAACTTATGTTTTTAGTTAACAAAGTGAGGTTGGTTTCTACCAATTAACCCCTTGTGTTTCAAATATCCAAATTAAGATCAGAGGTTGCCCATTTCCCTCCTTGAATTAAGCATAAATGTTAATTAAGGCTAAATTTCCAAAATTACCCATTTGGCCCTAAAGCTCTAACACTTCATAAATCATCAAATTTAATCCAAATGACTTGGAAATTTTTATCCTACCTTATTCATGGGTCAACTAAGACATCAGAGCAGAAAAATGTGATTTTTAAAATTTTAATTTAATTTATATAATTATTTTCATGCAAAAATAGGATTATAATCAAATAAAATTACTAACTTAACCAAAGTAAATCCTAATCCCTTAAAATTTTTACTAGAGGTAGACCTCCACTAGAGAAGCATGTAGACCAAATTTCATGATTTTTTGAATTATATTTGAATTTTAAGAATTAGTTTAAATTCTCAGGTATTTATTAAATATAAAATATTTTAAATGGGGAAAATTAAGTTTTATATTTTTGAAAATTCTTCTTAAGGTTAGATAACTTAGAGGAGAAAATTTTATATTTTTTTGAGTTTTATTTTATTTATTGGAATTATTTTTAGTGAAAATCATTTTTAGCCTTTAAAAATTATATTTTAGCTTTAAAATTCAGTATCTTTATTTAAAAAATCAAAAAAAGTATTCTAATTGTTCCTAAGTACTTAGGAAGCAATTTAAAATATTTCCATGAATTTTACTATTTTTGTGATCTTTATGGATTCTTAATTATTTAAATATTTAAAATTGGTTAAAAATCAGGTTTTTACTTTAAACTCCATTTTATCTTTATTAAATACCCTTGATCACAGAGAACTCAAAAAACCAAGTTTTATAATTTCTTAAGTTATATTTTAATTATGAAAAATCATTTTTGTGTAAAAAATGTTATTTATATTTAAAAATCAACTTAAGTTACCAAATGAACTCAAAATGCTTTGGAATTTTTTTGGTGAGTTATCTAGTTCCTAAACAATAGTAAATATCAAAAATCAAGTCATTTTGTTGTTTGTATTTGTCAAAATTAAAGTGATTTTGGGTTTGTAGAGACTAAATGTATTTTGAAAGACTTGGCTCATGAGAAATTTTTCTAAAGGCTCTCTAGTCATCAAAAACCTTCCAAAATTTTCTTGGAATTTTTCTAAGCAACATGCTAATTTCCATGATTATTTTAAGCAAATAATACACATAAACTTGAAAAATATGATCCTGTGTTTAGGGACCTCCTCTTACTTTGGAAAAATTAGGGAATGTTTCCTAAGAAAAAGGCAACAACATGCTAAAATTTCAAGCCATGGTAAGATTACTACATGCATGGAGAATCAAAAGATCCAAATCAGTGTTTAAATAATTAAAAATAAAATATGCATCAAATGGACTCCAATTCATTTCCACATTATTCTTCTCTATTCACTGAGTAAGAGCGTAATTTTATTTTATTTTTATGGTTTTTCTACACCATGATATGAACTTTTAAAGCTAGAGATCATTTTCTGATTTTTTAAATTCACTGTTTATCTATTTAACGCACAGCGCTGACTGTATCCTGTAAGGAAATGTTGTCCAAAAGCACACGTGGCGTGCTCTGGTTGGACGCTGCCATCCAGGTAGCCGCTGAATCAGCCTGCGGTTCATGTAAGGAAATGTTGTCCTGCTCGATCTCCTCTTTCCATCCGATACACGCGTGATCAGACAGCTCCCTGTCATCGTCCCCGATAGAGTGATCCCATGACCGTCCACTCTAAAATCCTAAGATTTTAGCCTAGAATCAACCAAATCACCCTGGGTTTGATCTTATGGAATTGTCTAAGTGAGATGAACATATCCATACAGTAATCGTGCAATTAAATTAAGCCTAACTAAATGGAGAATCTTCAAAACTCTACACAAGCTTGGAAAAGAGGAAACAATAAATACATTTGTAGACATCAACGAAGATTGGCATAAGTCATTAATAGAATATTTGCATATTGGCAAGCTGTCAGAGGACAAGTCTGAGGCGCACCACATCACAAGAAGGGTCATGTCTTACACCCTAGTGGGAAATGCTCTTTACAGAAGATCGTTCGACTAAATATGGCTACGGTGTTTGAGCAGAGTTGAGGCACAAAATATTGTCAAAGAAGTACATGTCAGATTGTGTGGCGCTCACCAGTCAGGACCAAAAATGAAAAAAAAATCAAAAGACCAGCGATGATGTCTGATTGCATGGATACAACTAGAGGATGTCACCAATTTTAAGTGCATGGGGTGGTCTTACACCAGCCTTCGAATGTGCTACACCCAACTATTACCTTGTAGCCATTCGAGTGTTGAGTCACAGACATAATAGGTTCGATAAACCCTCCATCTTCCAAAGGACACAGATTTATACTTGCCGCTACAGGTTACTTCTCCAAATGTGCACAGGCAGTAGCATTACGTGAGGTTACGACACAGCACGTCCTTCAAATTTTTAAATGCCAAAAATCCTCTACCATTTCGGAGTACCGTGAAGAATAATCTCTAACAATGGGACAACTTTCAAAAGTATAAAGATCAATAATTTTGTTAGAAGACATGGGATAAATTGGAGACACTCTACAATTTACTATCCCAGAGCACATGGTCTGGCTGAAGCTTTCAACAAGACCCTGGTACAGATTTTGATGAAAACACTGGATGAAAACGAAAGGGATTGGCATAACTAATTGTTAGAAGCCTTGTGGGCCTACCAGATGACTTTAAGGACTCCCACTCAGTGTACACCTTATAAACTCGTGTCGGAGACCGAGGTCCTGCTACCGCTAGAAATCCAGACACCATCTCTCAGAGTCGTCGTTGGCAACCAACTAACAACAGAAGAAAGTGCAAAACTCAGACTTGAAGAATGGGAGAGTCTCGAGGGAAAATGATTGGAAGCACAACAACATTTGGAGCTCTACCTGGTAAAGATGGTACAAGCCCATGACAAATTGGTCCGCCCAAAGATATTCGAAGTTGGTGACCTCGTACTTATGCTCAAAAGACCTATTCTTGCTCGCCGCAAAAAAGGTGGGAAGTTCGAGCTAACTTGGGAGGGACCATTTGTTATTGAAAAGGTCTAGAGAGGAGGATCCTACTATTAAGTGGACTTCTGGGGTGAAAGACTCATGTTACCGATAAATGGATGATACCTGAAAACCTATTACAAAACTTGATGCTGCTTAATGTCGCTTGCCTCTACTTGTTTTGAAAATTTTGAAACTTTGATTGTTTTAAGGTTATCTATATGGCCAAATGTCTATGACCGGGTCCAAATTATGTAATTAACCTCATTATAATGAAAATTTTGAGAAGATTTTTGAACTTCACACATTCTATTTTCTACTTTCAAATTTAAATAACTAACAAAATTAAACGAAACTCAGACATAAAATGAATAATCCTCTTCACCAAAATAAACTAAAATTTACTTTAATAAATACTTTGTTTTGTTTTTGTTCATGCCAAGCTTCGGCCCACTGACATTTTTTCTGTCGTCTGCAGAAAAATGTCAGGATAGAGGCTGATCTCTGCCTTCCAAGATGGCTGGAACCTCGCACTGAATGAAGAGATGGCACCACAAGGAGGTGTCATAGGTTTCAACATGGATTTCAACCAGGTTGATATGGACTACGAGGGTCCTCTAATGGACGTATTCAGTAGTAAAGAAAAGGAGGGACTACCTTCACTGTTGAGGGTAACCACTCAAGACAATGTGTCACGTAAAGGTAAAAACGTGATAGCGGAACAAGATCCAATGGAGGGACCCAGCCGTTAGCCCTACATGGTAGCTACTCCAGCAAGAGACCTGAAAGCTGCTAGTAATGAACAATTACAGAATACTCTGCTCCACAGGACGTGATGCAGAAATGTCTACCGAAAGAAATAGAGAGCCTTTCTATGATAGGAACACAAACGCCAGAGAGACGTGAGCAGTTTTCTTACCCCCATTCTCGAGGGACATTTTTACGACCCAGATCTGACAGAAACTTCTGCCAGCCTACCCACTATAGATGAAGAGTCAGGATTTGTGACAGAATTAGATGTGCTCCCAGTTCCAGATAACTTATGCAGGGGTTGCCCAACATGCAACGTTGAGGTACCGGTCGGGACATTAGTCACGGGCGCATTTGTAGAATGCCCGGACTGCAATGTTCTGCATCTACAGCGTTTCAGTACATTAGAAGAATACACTTCAAGCACCAACGAGTCTCAGACTCCAAACTTCGCGAAAAATGAACCATATGTCCCACTAGGGACGGATCAACATGCACCATGGAGCCCAGGATCATACATTCCACCAAAGGCTGGATCTTATATTTCGGATCGACCAACACCAGTTTGGTTCCCGCCAAGGCCCAAAGGAAGGAACGCCCACAATAGTTGCCAACTCCTGGTATGGTAGAATACTACAAAATAAGCAGAATAAATAAAAGAGAATTCGAGTTCTATGAAGAGGTTCAGGGAAAGTTTGTCAAAATATTGGAGGGCCTGAAGCTATATACCAAGGTTTTCTCTGAAACTGATGAAAGAAGCATTATGGACTGCATCTTCGATTTAAGAGATAGAGGTCAAGCAGGCCTTCTCATGGAGAGGACATATTCCGAGTTGAAGAAAAGGAAGAGGGGAAAGGGAAGAATCACCATCCAATACGGCTGTTGCTAGAACTTCACGAACGACAGACAGGGGAATCCTCCTGGGATCCTCAGATACGACCAAGTGGATGCGTTACCACCAATGATAAAATGGATGATCAAGAGAATGGTCAAGTGGAATATTCTACCCGCTACTTGCATTCCTAGTAGTTGCATCATTAACATTTATGAAAAAGGTGACTACATTCCCCCACACATCGACATCGTGATTTTGTGAGGTCTTTCTGCACGGTCTTGTTCATGAGTCAAAGCAATATTCTATTTGGAAAAGAAATCAATATAGTCGGCCTTAGCGAATTCATAGGAGCTGTGGAGATTCCTCTTCCAGTTGGTTCAGTACTTGACCTGAAGGGCAATGGTGCAGACATTGCCAAGCACTGCATTCCACGAGTGCGACGCCGTAGGGTGTCTGTAACCTTCCGCAGAATGGAAGACAGTAAAATACCATATGAATTCCAGCAGGACCCAGACTTGGAGGAGTTATTTCCACATGAGTTGTGAGGAGGTTGTACTTCTAAGTATATGTTAAGGGAACTCTTATCATGGAGCATGACTTAGAAGGTCTGCTTGATCAGGAGCTCAACATACCTGGTACAGAGGGTTCACTTACTTTCTTCTAATAGCATGACATGTATCTGATGTATTCAACCTCTGATGTACTCATATCATAAGTTGATTCTCAATGTATTTCAGCATGGATTACATGATGTACCTTTTGAGGTGTTAGCCTATGTCTGATTTATGACATCCCTTTCTGGGGGCAAATTAATGGAAATTTCTTTCAAATTGTGTTTTTTTGTCAGTTGCCTTTTTGTGCGATGGATGAAAGTCGCAAACCATACGATGGTTCAGAATTTCAATGAACAAAGAATGAAACAATAAATAAAACACAAATGAAAAATAATCACAAATTAGTGAATAACAAAATAAATTTCTTTTAAAAATCAACCAATTAAAATTAAAACTTTAAGGACGCATTTTGGAAAAATTAAATGTAATGAAAAAAACAAGAAAATGAAATGAACATGCTGAGTAGATGCTTCTATTTTTCAGAATTTCTTACTCTTTGTGCACACAGCATAACCATCGTTATCTACCTTTACTCTCTTCACATCCCCGCAGAATTTCTGCATTCTGCACAAAACTCCATAAAGCTCTGCAAATCTTCTTCAACAAAATCAACATTTACACATGACACACTTCTACAAATTCAACACCACAAGCTCTTTGTAAATTTTAAATCACATCTTCAAATCAGTACCTAAATCCTAATTCTCACATTTCGAGGTCGATACCTAAATTTCGACTCTCTCCTTGGAATTGATACTTACATTTTAATTCTCACATCTTCGAATTAATACCCATATTTAAACTCTCACATCTTCAAATTGATACCCACATTTCAATTCTCGCATCTTCAAGATTTATACCTACATTTCAATTCTCTCAATTTTGAATTGATACTTACATTTCAATTCTCACATTTCAAGATTGATACCTCCATTTCAATCCTCTCATTTTCGAATTGATACTTACATTTCAATTCTCA
>NEWO01000224.1:264275-289361 GCA_003013225.1 Phalaenopsis aphrodite
CCTACATTTCAATTCTCATATCTTCGAGATTGATACCTACATTTCAATTCTCTCATCTTCGAATTGATACTTACATTTCAAAGTCGATACCAAAATTTTGACTCTCACCTTGGAATTGATACCTACATTTCAATTCTCCATCTTCGAATTGATACCTACATTTCAATTCTCACATTTTGAGATTTAATCCTACATTTTAATTCTCTCATAATTGAATTGATACTTACATTTAAATTCTCTCATCTTTGAATTGATACCTACATTTCAGTTCTCACATCCGAATATGTCCTACTTTTTTGATTCATTATATTTGAGGTCGGTCCTTACATTCCGACTCTCTCTCTCTTTTTGAATTGATATCTGAATTTCAATTCCCACCTCGGGGTCAACACTTACATACTGACTCCCATCCTTTGGAAATCTTTGAAATATCATAACTCAAAGTCCATTCTCCAATCCCCAGCGAGAGTCCCTACTTCTCGACTTGATTAAACACACACCTGCTAATTCCCTGGCAGAAACAAATCAAACACACGACCCTACACATATTTTTGGGTATGTTGACTTAGAGGTTGTATTGATTTTTGTTGATCTCTTTGGTTAACGCCAATACGCGTGGTGTGCTTGCCCAACACACCACACCTATTGAGGGTCCATTTGTTGACCTCACTTTTGGTTGAGGCTTAGTTTTTCCCTTTTAGTAGCCTAAGGTTTAGCCAAAGAACTTTCCCATTGACTATTCTTATAAAACCAGAAAAGGCACCCTCACTACTAGAAATTTCAAACCCTTCTCTACTCAACTTGAAGTTCCACATATTATTCCCAACCTATAGCAATTTGTAGGTGGGATCACTATGGAAAAAACTCAAGATGAGTCACCCTTAGGATTATTGGAGCTTAAGGTTAACCCTGGGTGTTGGTCTGGAGCTAAGGCACTCACTACACTCATCTACACTCAAATCCAAAATTCTCAAATTTAGCCTCAAATTAGCTAAGTCCCCAAATTTCACCCAATTGATTGCCTTAACCTCAAAACTGGCATCCAATTCATGTTGAAAACTCTTCATGATGTCCCTATTGACCATTTACAATAATCAATTTGGACAGCCCAAGGCTAACCTAGGCTAGACCCAAGCCTAGCCCAACATATCCAAATTGATTAAGGTTCAAAATTCCCTGAAATAGACCCTTCAATTGAGCTCAAAACCACTTCCATTCTTCACCAAAGTTGTTCCCTATGATCATCTACACCAAATGCAATATTTATTCGGGCCAATTGGCATGGCTAGCCTAGCCCAAACCCAAGTTTTGGTCATTTGCACCCACTTGGACCCATGCACTAAATGTGACCTAACCACCCAAAAGTCACCAAATAACTCCACCCCAGCCATTAGTTGGACTTAGTGACTAGTCCAAACACCATGAAACCACCTAAATCAAGCAATGGACCAAAGGTCCCCCAAATTAAGGGATATTATTTCCAAAAATGCACATGCTTAAGATATCTTTGTCAAATCAAAACACATTTGCATTAAATTGTTGTGATGGATTCCTCTGGGTTCCCTGAGCTCCTAGCCACCTCCCCCTTGTCGGCCAGCCAGCCTAGCGGCCAGAAAAGCTCAAAATTGAGAGCCACCCCCATGGAACCTCACCCAAATCAAACCTAGAGGCTAGCTCATCCAAATCGAATTGAAGAGCTCCTATGCCTTCCATCTAAGCACCACAATGCACCCAAACTTGTGCCCTGAGAGCCACCCCATGACAAGTTTTATAAAAACTCACCTCCCATGGCCATGGGAGGTGTGCTGAAAATTTTCTTAGAGAGGCCTCTCCAAACTTCTCACAGAGCTTTCCTAAGATCCCCTCAGTGCATTCCAACTATTTTTCCCAACCAATCCTCATTGTTGGAGCTCAATTTTGAGCTTGAAACCTTGCAGGAAACCAGGACAGAACCCAATACACCTCCACAGGCAACTAAACTCAAATTAACTTCACCCACACCTTCAAAACAATGAAAGAATCCAAAACCCCATAAAATCCCCCTTCCACAGAGCCTCTACCATAGCTCTAGACCAACACCCAAATCCGATCGTGATCGAATTCCTACATAGGCATTACACCAAGACCATGGACTCAATCCCTAGCCTCCTTAGACCCCAACGAACGTACCAAACCCCTCTGATCGAAGCTTCACTTCTCAGAGCAAAGGTATAAAACCTCACCTCATCTCATGCCTACTTTTATTCTCCATTTAATTAGGCTTAATTTATTTGCATGATTACCGTATGAATATTTTTGTCTCAATTAGACGAGTCCATAAGATCAAACTCGAGGTGATTTGGTTGAGTCTAGGCTGAGATCTTAGGATTTTAATGTGGATGGTCACAGAATCATTCTATCGGGGATGATGACCGGGAGTCGTTCGATTGAGCGTGTATCAAATGGACGGAGGAGATCGAGCTAGACAGCGCTCCAGAACATAAACAGCGGGCTGAGTCAGCAGCTACATTGATGGCAGCGTCCAACCAGAGCGCGCCACGCAAGCCTTGGGAGTTGCCTAGGATCTAGTCAGC
Organism: Phalaenopsis aphrodite; assembly: GCA_003013225.1. Taxonomy (NCBI): domain Eukaryota; kingdom Viridiplantae; phylum Streptophyta; class Magnoliopsida; order Asparagales; family Orchidaceae; genus Phalaenopsis; species Phalaenopsis aphrodite. The sequence goes on from NEWO01000224.1 coordinate 266,849, forward strand.
ACGCACGGTTTAAATAGATAAATATGACTTTTCCTTATTTACTTAAATACCCTAAACTTAGAAAATCCATAACTTTGTGTAGAAAAATCACAAAAATAAAATAAAAATACCCTCTTGCTTAGTGAACAAAGGAGAATGATGTGGAATAAATTTTAAGTCCACTTGATGCATAAAATATTTTTAATTAATTAAACACTATTTGGGATCATTTGATTCTCCATGCATATTGACACATCACCTTGGCTTGAAATTTTGGCATGTTGTAGCCGCTGTAAGGGAAAACATTTTATGATTTTTCTAAAGTCAAAGAAGGTTCCTATACAGAGATCCATATTTTTCAAGTTCTTCCACATTATTTCCTTAAAATAATCATGGAAATTAGCATATTGATTAGAAAATCCTAAGAAAATTTTGGATGGTCTACCATGACTAGAGAAGCCTTTGAAAATAATTTCATGGATCAATTCATTTAAAATACCCTTAAATTTTACAAACACTAAATCACTAAAATAATTTTTTTCGAAAATATAAACATTTAAATGACTTGATTTTTGATCTCCACTGTGACTTATGATCTAGAAAACTCATCATAAAAAGTTCAAAATATTTTGAGTTCATTTGATAACTTAAATTGATTTTCAAAGACAATACCACTTTTGACACTTAAATGATTTTTAAAAATCTAAATAAAACTTAAAAATTATGAAACTTAGTTTTTTGAGTTCTCTGTGATCAGGGATATTTTTTAAAAATAAATTATATTTAAAATAAAAACTTGATTTTTAGCCTATTTTAAATATTTAAAATAATTAAAAATTCCTAAAAATCACAAAAATAATAGAACTCATGAAAATGTTCTAAATTGCTTCCTAATCACTTAGAAACATTTAGAATATTTTTCCTGACATTCTAAATAAAGATATTGAATTTCAAAGCTTAAAAATATTTTAAAAACAAAGCTAAAAATGAGTTTTCACTAAAATAATTCCAATAAATCAAAGAAAAATAAAAAAAAATTATAAAATTTTCTCCTCTGAGTTCTCTGACCTCAGAGAGATTTTTTAAAAATACAAAACTTAATTTTCACCACCTAAAATATTTTATTTTTATTAAATAGCCCAGAAATTAAAATAATTCTCCTAAATCACAAAGAATTCAAAAAATTATGAAATTTGATCCAAAGTTTTACCTGCTCTAGGTCTACCTCCAATAAAAATTTCAAGGGGTTAGAACTTACCTTGGTCAAGTTAGGAACTTTCTTTGAAAACTCCTATTTTTGCATGAAAATAATTATATGAAAGAAACTAAATTCTGAAAAATCACATTTTCTCCTCTGTTATCTTAATTGACCCATAAATGAGGTAGGATAAAAATTTTAAAGTCATTTGAATTGATTTTGACAAATTATGAGGTGTCAGAGCCTTAGGGGCAAATATGTAATTTTGGAAATTTAACCTTAATTAACATTCAGGCGTAAGTCATGAAGGGGAATGGGTGACCTCTGATCTTAATCAATTTATTTGATGCTTGAAACACAAGGGGTCAATTGGTAGATACCAATCTCACTTTCTTAATTAAGTTAATAAATTTCTAAATTATTAAAATTTGGAAGTTTATTAAAATCAAATGATCCTAAACATAGGGGTATGAATTTTGAAGTCAATAATTAATCAATTTTATACCCATATTTTGATTTTCAAATAAAATCCAAATCATTAATCATGACCACTTAAGGATTAACCCTTTTCAAAACTAATTAAGACACTCACCTAGGTCTTAAGGGTTTAGTGGTGGTTTAGGCTAAATCAAAATTGACTAAATGAGGATTAGAGAAATAAACATAATTAAATCAAACATCCTTGAAAAACCACTAAGCCCAATTAGGATTAAAAATTTGGATAAGTGTTCAAATTACATTAACTTCCCCTTCAAGGGAATTTACTCACAAAATTTTCAAATTAAATGATAAATGATAATTAACCTATTTTTAGGGAAAATTGAGACATCAATTTTCACTGAGCATTAGGGTATTTATAGGATGAATTATTAAGCAACATAATAAGTTAAAAAGAACTCAGGACTTTTCCTGCTGTTCATAAATGCCCTCACAAGCATTTTTAAATTTCAGGTGATGGAACGAGAAGACTCGTCAGCTACGCTTTTACAGTTTATAGTACCGTCTTTCTTATACCTTTTCCTTACATGTTTTATGCTTGCATTTACGTACATGTATGAAAACAACATAAACTTGCAAGTTAACCATAACCATAACCCGAAACCAAAATTAAAATCAACCAATATAAAACTCACCGCCACATCATTAAAAATATAAAACAAATCAAAATTTAATCACAAACATCACACAAAACCACAACTTCAACTAAATTAAGATGTCTCTATCGGATGATCGGGAATTCCTCAGAGGAGGTAAAATATGGTTGCTAACGAGGCTTCCCATGGTTTAAATGAAATTATGGAGCTCATTAAGTTGAGTTTAGTAAGTTCATTTGGACTAAGTGAATCCAATAAAAAATAGTGGTGTAGGAACGAGGGAACCGTGAGATCCTAACTGGTGTCGCTCTAATCAAGTTTAACATGCCCTCATAAAATTTAAAGAACTTCAACCATAGGGCCACCTGATTTGACATTATAACTTGACACACTAGAAAACTCAAACTCGTCACGGAAGGAACTTTGGACTAGCATGGTGGGCAGCACGACCATCTTCAACAACAAAACCTGTCTTCCCTAGCTAAACCAATCTTCCTTCCTTAGAATTAAACAACAAAGCCATAGGAATTGGAAGTTGCTTGCTTATGCAACATAAATCCTCCACTTATCTTTAGGCCTTTGTATAGCCCTGCTATATAATATAAGCCCTAACACGTCTTAGAATTCTGAGGTTGTCGTTTGTTACGACCTAATTCCTCACATCTTCCAGGCTATTTATGTGATTGTTTCACATGAATGTATGCCCTAACTAATAAAATTGGTAGGATGAAACAACTAAATATTTCTCCTCAAAACTGAAGCCAAACATTAGGATAGCTTAGGAAGTCACCGTGGTTCTCCTCTGGATCCATGACATCCACTAGTTCTTCTCCTTTGAACTGTAAAATGAAATGTTCTAAATTTGAACCAATCCCCTTTCACACCTCTTCGTACGATTTCATTGAAAAGTCCTACCCTTTAAAATTCCTTGAAGATAATATTTTTTTATTTTTATCAAGAGTCTCCTTAGGTGACTTTGGTCATTTAGAATGTAATTAACTATAGGGGCTTGCCCTTATAGGAAGCATGTCTGAACCCAACTTAATATAAACCCTATTTAATCCTCTATATTAAATAAGGGAACTTGTTAGCAAATACAAAAGTTTCGCAGATCAAACGGACGTGATACTTTCCTTAGTTTATTTGATCGAGCCTCATCCTCAAGTCTTGTGTTTATCCTTCGGGATAGATACAGGATTTGAGGTACAGTGCTCTTTCATTTGAAACTATGAAAAATATGAGGTCAGTTTGATTTCATACTTCAACGTCCTTCAGAAAGGAGCGATGTGATTTCGATTCCGATGACCGACAGCTTCTTATGGGCAACTCCCCTCCAACAAAAAAACAGCGCCGACAACTTTTTGGCAACTCCGCTGGGGATGTGCTTTTCTCTCCATACAAATTAAGAAATATTATTTTCACACATCGGTAATGTATCAATGTCCCTCTTGGACCAAATTACCCTTCTTCCGTTTGCATACTTTACCTATTTCTGAATTGGGACTGTACAACCAACTCCTTGGACTTCAGGACTAGCTGTTCAACCATCTTTGAACAGAGGGGTTCAGAAGGCCATTAAGGAATCTTTAAATTTTTATATGGGGCCGGATCCCCAATAGGTGTGTCGAAGGACTAATTCCACCTGGGCATTCTCTGCCACTAATTGGGTCCCGCATTGGTCCTAAAATTCCTTCACATCTCCGTTCCAAATTTGATTTGCTATTTTGTAAATTAAACCAAATCATGTTGTGCTGGCGCACTTTGAAATTTTCTTATATTAATTAAATTTTATACCTTTTAAACAAAGATGTTAAAAATACCCATAAATTAAAACCCGCTCGGTCTACAGATCAACCTCTATTTTCAGTGCTTGCACTAAAGAGTACAAGGTTTTTGACCATATAGCTAACCCTAAAACTTTTTGTTTAAAGTCTACTGCAATGACCTACCCATTGCTGACCTTTTCCTGCAACCTGCCAATAGAGTGCAGCGCCCGTAACGTCGCTCCTACCATCAAATTTGGAGCTGGATTTGAAGATCTCGAGGTCATCCTCGAGAAAGCCCCATTCATGATAATGAAGATTGCTGCTCCAGAAATGCAAGAACCGTCTGCAGAATTCAACCTGAACTGCTATCAAGACTTCCCTTCCTGCAAGAAGGCTAAAACTGCCAAACCTGCTAGCCCCGCTACTGCTAAGGGGAAAGAAGTGATGGTCAGTGAAAATCCGACTGAGGGATTAAATTTCCCGCCACCCATGTTTGAAATCGCGTTGAGCTCAAGGGTTGTACCACTGACCCAAACTCAAAAGAGGAACCGCAATAGAAGAGCTCGGAGGGCTATCAAAGCCCAAACTCCAGAAAACACACTCGTTGAGGAGGAGCCTCATCGAGTTGAAGGTGTGTTACCAAAAATTTATCAACTCCTACGAGGGAGTAGATTCAATCCTCTGACAGATAATGATGGATATGAGAGTATCCGGAAGATTGCTGCTGCATTACCATCACTCCATGGATACAGTGAGGAAGGAAAGAAATTCACTCCCATACCACTAAATGCTTGGGCACACTATATCTAAGTGTTTCTTCTTTAAGTACTAGCTCGAGAAGAACCTCAAGGAAGAAAACATTACAAACCCGAGGGAGTATTTGAGAGAACATGAATAAGGTTCCATAAACATGGTTTCAGCTGAGTCAATCTGTATATTGAAACAGACGGATGGAGTACAACTTAGGATGAACTCAAGAGGGTCTTTAATCAAATTCAGGATTCATTGTAACAAGCTTCTATGAACACTGGAGAAGAATGGAATGAGGTCTGGAGCAGATCCTCTAAGAAGATACTGAACAAGATACAATCTACATCAAAACAAGCCTCTATTCAGAGTTCACAACATACCGAGCCTGAGATGAAGATTTCGCCAAAAATCCATCATCGTCAAGGACAAAGAGCAAGAAGAATAAAAGCACCACTGCCAAGACTGATAGCACGGGGAGTAGGATAGGGGCTCCCACTACTAGACTGGTTGTCTCGAATTTTGGGAAGAAAATCCGCGAACCCTTGACATTGTATGATTATCTTTTTGTCCCTCCGGGGTCTTATGAATATAATGATTGTGATTTTGGCTACGTTTTGACTGTTTCTGGTGATAACCAAACTGGTTATGACTAATGTAGCTGCAATCTCGATCCCCAAAATGATCCTCAAATCGTACTCGAGTATGATGAACTCGTTGTCAAGTCTAAAGAAGACATTAATGATATCGCTTACAACAACACCAATAATGAAGAGCCAACTTTCGAGCATCATGGTACACCGCTTGCCATCAACTTATATATTTCTGATGAAGAGGAAGAGACACCGGAAGATTCAAAAATGATATCTCAAGAAGAAAAAATCACAGAAATCAACTTATGGAGCATTATTAAAGAAATACCATATAAATCATAGAATGCATGTTAGCACCTGTGGCAATATGGGTACATGCATCATTGCATTTAAGAGATGCATAGATTGCTTCTGTCATTGACATTTCTAAAGTGCCACCCATTGAGTTGTATGTTCTAGAGAATTACAACAAGGAGGAGACCTACAACGACAAGGAAACTCTGACAATGTCATGTTCTTGTGACCAATTGTGTGCTTAAACCCTTTTTGTTTTTGGAGTGTAGCCTAAGTGGTCATGTTAGTGGATTGGATGATTAATGCATTGTTGAGTGTTTTGTACCGTGTATCTGTGTGTTGTTCTCCCTGCTGATCTTACATGGTTTCTTTTCTTAGAGGGGCTACTGTATTGTTCTTTATTAGTTGGAGTGTGTCTTGGTTGGTTTGTGTGTTGTTGTCCCCTGTTAGTGGCCAATGACATGATATATTACACATGATTTAAGCCAAATATATAGAGATTTTTATTTTGTAATGTTGACATCAAATCTTACCAAGAAGTAAATTGGTCGTACAATGCTTGTGCACATATCAAGTAGTAATGCGGTTAAAGTGTATCGTGTATCGATCCAACAGAAGAAGTGTTAATAATTATTTTAGAGGATGAATCTCTAGTTTATTAAGTGTCTAAATCTAGTTTTTTGTGATCACAACAGGAAAGGGTTTCCTAAAATTATACTTAAATATGAAAATAAAAGGTAAACAATTCAAAAAAGACAGAAACAATGGTAGATAAATCTTACTGTTCTTCAAGGTATGTAAGGCGCACGCCCCACCGATTTTGGAAATATCATGATTTATGGTTTTTCTAGACTTTCCCTACGTATTTGTTGTAAGCAAGAATAAAAATTCCTTCTTATGTTTATGTCAAGGTCAAAAGCAAGCTAGAGTCCATGAAGTTGAGGCTTCCTCAATCCCCATGGCATTATGTAGATTTTTTCGGATTCCCCTTTTAGGTTATGATGCCTATGTTTATTGTTATCTGAATTTTATGGTTAACCTTTTCATTCCTCTACATAATAGGTAGGAGTCATAAATCATGAAATATATTAACATCATAATTGATCAGATCAGGAGTAAATGAAAAATTATGGTTAACACAACAATAAAAAGGCCTAATTGCTCAGAAAACCAATACAAAGAAAGAAGTAAACTGAGAAAACCACAAAATCACATCCCATAAATTAAAGGCATGACAAAATGTTTAGCTACATGATAGAATGAACACTAAAAAACATCCCATCAAAACTATTGTTGCAAGGAAAACCAAAAGAAACACTTACGAAATGATTTTTTTCCTCTTCCGCAACAGTCAACTCTTCTTTCATACAATAACCTCTAAAAAACTATAATAAAATATAAAAAGAAAAAAGGTCAAAAACACCCTCAACTTTGGTGCCTAATCTGCCTTCTCTCATCTCAAAAGCTAATAAGATGTCAAAATCCCCTCTTCTAATGATAAATACATATTTTTATACTTAGTTTTACATTAAGGATCCAAAATAGGCAACAAAACTCTCCAAATCCATCACTAGGCTCAAAATAGGCAAGAAATCATGAAAATCCAAGTTTTGGATGCCCGAGAGCATTATCATGCCAGAACTCGGTGTGGTCACACCCTAAACTGGTATAGAAACGGGTTTGCTCATGCCTGGTTTTGACATGATTGCGCCAAACAACACCTTTTTGCGTGTTTCGGCTCTATTATGCATGTTTGACACCTACAACCTGCACAACATCAAGAAAAACCTTTCTCAATTATAAGTCTATGATAAATAACTAAAAATAACATGAAATATGTAGGAAAAAATATAGGTGAAACCCATAATATTGTTGCATTTCAATACCCCCAAATGTATTTTTTTACTTGCCCTCAAGTAATCACATGGCTCAGTTTGGACATTCATTGAATTGGTACTCTTACTTGTTTCTAACTATTCAAACTATTTATCAAAGCAAAATTAAAGTGTTTAAATTTCATTAAGGTCAATTATCTTTAATGGTGAAAAACTTGACCTCTCTGTAATCTCCTTCATTCTTTTATTAAAAAAATTCTATAGGTCGTTAAATTGGGTTTCCTTATTAATCTGAGTTTAATAATCGCTTTCACTAATCTTGAATAACTTTAATACAATTTTAGCAGAATAAAACCAACTTAATGTTCACTTATCTCTAGCTCCGGAAAATAACTTTTAATGTGGTCTTAAATAAAGAGTAAAGAAAAAGTTCATTATTTCAGTCTTAATAGGCCCTTTTCGGTTTCATTTCTTTTCTTGAATTTTTGTTGTGCCAACTTCAAACCTTTTTTCAAGTACTTTTCACTTTTTCTCTTTTTTTTCTTTTTTTTCTTTTTCTTTCTCTTTTTGTTCTGAGAATTACTATATTTGGTTGGCGAATTTTTCTTTTTTAACTTTTAAAATGAGAAGAAGGGTAATGTTTCTTAAACAGTAAAATTCATACATTATATTTTTAATGTTCCACCTATAAGTTATCTTTTCTAGTTAATAATTAAGGACATCAAAATTGGTTAAAATGAACTGACTAATGATTAAAGATATTTTTTGTTTGCTAGTCAATATCTAAATCACTTTTTTGTAAAAATATCTAGGTTCTTTAAAGTAAAGTCTGAAATTGTTAAATTCTGAAATCTTATTTTTAGCTCATTAAGTTAATCTTTTCTAAATGATAATTATTCACTTTTAATAGAATATGATAAGTATTTTGAGTCAATTAGAAGTCCTAACAAAATTTACCAAGAGAAATTGAATCTTTTACTTAGTTATGTGGACTGCCTTCAGGTTTGAAATATAATGCATTTCTCTTTCCCCCAAACCTTTTTTCCACCATATGAGTATCATGAAGTAACTGTAAATTAAAAAGCAGTTAAGTAGAGAAACAAGTAAATGCAGTAATGGTCACATGAAAGTAAAAAAATAAGAATATGAAATTTGTAACAGATGCATTCATCACGTCGTGCAGGGACAAGGCTCAAAACTAATTCACATGAAAATTTAAAATAATTTTAGAATAAATTTCAAAAAAAAATCCATAAAGAAGAAAAAAGTAAGAACATGTTTGGCACATCATAAAACACTTGGGTTGCCACCCAAGATAGCTCTTGGTTTAACGTCCTCAACCGCATGAAGAAAGCTTCCTTCGGAATCAAAATTCCAATTTAGTAATCATCGATCAATATTTTTTTGATCCGCGAAATTTTAGTGAGTCCTCAAAATTTAATTTTTCTTACAATTCTTTTCCTCTAAGCTCAATGTTAGTCTTCTAGAGGGTTTGTATCTTATTCAGATGATCATTCCTAAGGGTATGTTAACCTCACTTTTGGTTGAGGTTCAGTTTGTCCTCTTTAGTAGCCTAAGTTCTAGCCATAGGACTTTTTTATTGACTATTCTTAGAAAACTAGACATGGAACCCTCACCATTAGAAATTCTACACTCCACTTTACTCAACTTGAAGTTCCACATATTGGTCTTAACCTCTAGCACTTAGTAGGTAAGGTCATTATGGGGGAACTCAAGATGAGTCACCCTTAGAACTGCTGGACCTTAGGGTTGACCCTGTGTGTTGGTCTATAGCTAAGGCACTTACCTGCAATCACTTGTAATCACAATCACTAATTACCCTAAACCCAGTCCCTCAATACTTTTGGGAGACTCCTGCAGGTGGTTCCCTAAACCCATTAGCCCTGAGCTAGGGTTTGGCTAAGACCATTACATAGAGGACCCAAAATGGGGTTTCCATTCATCCATGGCTTATTTATGGCGGTTGGCAATCCAACTCTATCAAGATACCTAACCTAACCTTTTGCCCCTAAACTCCCACAAATTACCTAGATACCCTTGAGACCCCAAATTTGGCTAAAATCTCCAAATCTAGCCAAAATACCCAAACTTGTTCAAAAATCATTTCAAACACCTTGAAAACACCCAAATTACCCAAAATCTCCAAATTGGCCAAATTACCAAAATACCCCTCTTTAGCCAAAAATTCTAAAAATTCCAAAAAATCCCAAAACCTCCCAAATTTTCCCAATTTAATTTTCCTCAACTATCACATGACCCAATTTGGCCAATTTGGCCATCTTTGTCAAAACCCCCAAATTGCCTATTAAAGGCCCATATTTTCTCCAAATCACCTCAAATGTCTATCCAATTCATCTTAATTTCCCTAATTTCAATTCTAAACTCAAATTCACTTTTCATATAACCAATGAAGACCAAATCTAAGCCCAATTTATCCATGATTTGAACCCAATTTTAATTTAGATCAAAAACCCAATTTTGGCCCCATGACTTGGTTCCACCAAATTGAACCCACAACCCACTCAATTGGCGACAATTTGTGTTGAAAAATCTTCATTACATTCCTACACATCAAATTTGACCTTCAATTGTCCTTGGTAGGACCTCAATTTCATTTGATTTCAACCTAAGTCCAAAAGCCCCAAATTTGCTCCAAATTGACCATGTCTCAAAATTTCACCAAATTATGGGCCTTAACCCAAAATTTCCACTCCATACCATCATGAAAAATCATCACAACACCTCCCTTAATCATGTGGACCATTCAATTTAGACTTAACCCAAGGCTATCCCAACCTAGACCCATGTCTGGCCCAACATGCCCAAATTGGCCAAATTTCAAAAATACCTTAAATTGACCTACCAGTTGAACTCAAAATCACTTTAAACCTTCACAAAAAATCTTCATAACAATCAGCTACATAATGTTGATCAATCAATTGGGTCATTTGATATGACTAACCTAGCCCAAACCCAAGCTTTGATCACTTGAACCCACATTGAACCTATGCATTAAAGATGGCCTAAATTCCTCAGAGTCACCAAATTAACACCACCTCAGCCATTGGTTAGCCTTAGGACTGAGCCAAAACCCATCTAACCAACTAAACTAAGCCATAGAACAAAGTTCCCCTAAATTAAGGGATGTCATTCCATTTTTTCTTAAGCTTAGGATCTTTTGCCAAAATTAAACCTCAATCCATTAAATTGCTGTGACATATTCCCCTGGGTTCCCTGAGCTCCTAGCTACCTCTCCATGGCCGGCTGGCCAGCCTAGTTGCCAGAAAATGGCCAAACCAAGAGCCACCCCCATGGAGCTTCACCCAAATAAAACCTAGAGGCCAGCTCATCCAAATCAAACTGTAGAGCTCCTCTGCCCTCCACCTAAGCATCATAATGCACCCAAACTTGTGCCCTGACAGCCACCCCATGGACATTTTTATAAAAACTCACCTCCACAGCCATGAGAGGTGTGCTAAAATTTTCTCTGTGATAGCTTCCTAAATCATTCACAGAGCTTCCTTGAGACCTCCACAGCCCATTCCAATCACTCCACTGCCTTGATTCCCCCCGTGTAACCCTAATTTTGAGCTTAAAAATTAGGGCAGAAATAGGACGTCTCTAAAAACTCCACCAAACTTCAATTATTTGTGCCTACACCTTCAAAACCAAAAGAGAAGACAAAGCCCCATCAAATTTCCCTCTGAAATAGCCTCCACCATAGCTCTAGACCAACACCTGAAATCGAGCTTGGTTGAATTCATACTTAGGCCTTACACCACAGCAAGAGGCTTAATCCCTAGCCTCCATGGACCCCAACGAATGTGCCAAGACCCTCTGATTGAAGCTTCACTTCTCAGAGCAAAGGTATAAAACTTCTCGTTCTCCAAATCCTATTTTGACTCTCCATTTGATTAAGCTTAATTTAATTGCATGATTACCGTATGGATATGTTCGTCTCACTTAGACGAGTCGATAGGATCAAACCTAAGTGATTTGGTTGAGTCTAGGCTGAGATCTTAGGTTTTTAGTGTGGACGGTCATGAGATCACTCTATCGGAGACAATGACGAAGAGCCGTCCGATCGCGCCTGTATCGGTTGGATGGAGGAGATCAAGTAGGACAGCGCTTCAGAAAAAAAACGCGTGACAAGTCAGTGCTAAGGTGGATGGAGGCGTCAAATGGGAGCACGCCGCGTGGAGTTTGGAGCTTCCTAGGATCTACATGGTGCCGCGTTATTTAAATAGATAGGGATTTTTCTTATTTATTTAAATACCCCTAACTTCAAAAATTCATATCTTGGTGTAGAAAAATCAAAAAAATAAAATAAAAATACTCACTTGTTCAGTAAATAGAGGAAAACAATGTGGAAATAATTTTAAGTCCATGTGATGCATATTTTATTTTTAATTAATTAAATATTGATTTGATTCTTTTGATTCTCCATGCATATTAGCACTTCACCATGGCTTGAAATTTTAACATGTTATATCCTCTGTCAAGGGAAAAATCCTCAGATTTTTCCAAAGTCATAGAAAGTCTCTAGGCAGAGATCTATATTTTTCAAGTTTATGAACATTATTTCCTTAAGATAATCATGGAAATTGGCATGTTGATTAGAAAATTCTAAGAAAATAATTTTGGAAGGTTTATGATGACCATGGAACCTTTAGGAAAATTTTTCATGAGTGAAGTCATTTAAAATGCACCTAATTTTCACAAACACTAAATGACTAAGATAATTAATTTTGGAAAATATAAACATCAAAATGACTTGATTTTTTATCTCCACTATTTTTTAAGATCCAGAGAACTCCCCATAAGAAGTTCAAAGCATTTTCAGTCCATTTGATGGTCTAAATTGATTTTTTAAGTTAAATATCTTTTTTGGTGTTTAACTAATTTTTAAAAATCAAAATATAACTCAAAAATTAATAAAAACTTACTTTTGAGTTCTCTATGATTAGGGGTATTTTCTAAAAATAAAATGATATTTAAAATAAAAACTTGATTTTTAGCCTATTTTAAATATTTAAATAATTAAAAATCCCTAAAAATCACAAAAATAGTAAAACTCATAAAAATGTTCTAAATTACTTCTTAAGCACTTAAGAATAATTAGAATATTTTTCTTGATTTTCTAAATAAAGAAACTGAATTTCAAAGCTTAAAAATAATTTTTAAAGGCTAAAAATGAGTTTTCACTAAAAATAATTCCAATAAAACAAATAAAATTCAAAAAACTATAAAATCCTTTCCTCTGAGTTCTCTGACATTAGGAGGACTTTTCAAAAATACAAAACTTAATTTTCCCCATTTGAAATATTTTATATTTAATAAATACCCCATAACTTAAAATAATTCTTAAACTTCTAATAAAATTCAAAAAATCATGGGTAAGCCTATCTAGTCTAAGCCTACCTCCTATAAGATTTTCTAGTCTAAGCTTATCTAGTCTAAGCCTACCTCCTATAAAATTTTCGAGGGATTAGAATTTACTTTGGTCAAGTTAGGAATTTTCTTTCAAAAATTCTATTTTAGCATGAAAATAATTATATAAAATAAATTAAAATTTGAAAAATCACATTTTCTCATATGATGTCTTAATTGACCCATGAATGAGGTAGGATAAATACTTCAAAGTCATTTGAATTGAATTTGACAAATTATGAAGTGTTAGAACCTTAGGGGTAAATATGTAATTTTGGAAATTTTGCCTTAATTAACATTTAGGCTTAATTTAAAGAGGGAAATGGGTAACCTCTTACCTTAATTTGGATGTTTGAAACATAGTGTTAGAACCTTAGGGGTATATATGTAATTTTGGAATTTTTTCCTTAATTAACATTTAGGCTTAATTTAAAGAGGGAAATGGGTAACCTCTGACCTTAATTTGGATGTTTGAAACATAAGGGGTTAATTGGTATAAATCAACCTCACTTTCTTAATTGAAAAGATAAGTTAATAGATTTCTAAATTAGTAAAATTTGGAAGTTTATTAAAATAAAATGAACCTAGGGCTTAGGGGTATGACTTTTGAAGTCAATAATTAATCAATTTAATACCCCTATTTTGATTTTCAAATAAAATTCAAATCATGAATCATGACCACCTAAAGCCTAACATTTTCAAAACTAATTAAGACACTCACCTAGGTCTTAAGGGCTTAGTAGTGACTTAGGCTAAATCAAGTTTCATTTAAATGAGGATTAGAAAAGTAAATATCATTGAAAATTAAAACATCTTTCAAACACTACAAGCCCAATTTGGCTAAGTGTTCCAACAACACTAACTTGCCTCTTTAAGGGTCTTCAACCACATAATTCTTAAATTGAATCACAAGTGATAGCTACCCTATTCTTAGGGATAATTGAAACATTAGTGCTCACTGAGCATTAAGGGTATTTACAAGATGACTTATTAAGCAACATAATAAGTTTAAAAGAACTCGGGATTTTCCACCAGGCAGTGATAGAGTAGCATGGACCTACTTCTTTATCTAGATCTGTTGGATATCTTGAAGATCTACTAAACTTAATATGTTTTGCTTGACAAAATCATCCTTAATTAAACTCCTAAGGATCCACCAAGATATGACATAGGGTTAGGAAAACTATCAAAATTTTACTTCCCTGTCTCATATAAACTGTCTTAACATGCCTTTTGTGTTTCAGGTGGTGGAACAAGAAGATTCGTCAGGTACACTTTTACAGTTTTCAACATTATCTTTCTTGTACTTTCATACTGTGCTTCATATCTGCAAACTTGCATGCTAAACAGCGATTTCACCCTGCATGAAAATTAAAACCAAAACTAAAACTAAAATTAAAATTAAGCAAGATAAAAATCACCTCCACAACATTCAAAATATAAACTAACTCAAAATTTAATCACAGACATCACACAAAACTACAATTGCAACTAAATAAAGATGTCTCTTTCAGATGATCGAGAATTTTTTGGATGAGGTAACTTGCGGTTGATAACGAGGCTTCCCATGGTCTAAATGAAATTATGGAACTCATTAAGTTGAGTTTACTAAATTCATTTGAACTAAGTGAATCCAATGGAAAATAGTGGTGCCGGAATGAGGGAACCGTATGATCCTAACCGGTGTCGCTCAAATCAACTTTAACATGCCCCCATAAAATTTAAAGAACTTTAACTATAGGGCCACCTGATTTAACATCATAACTTGACACACTTGAAAACTCAAACTCGTCGCGACAAGGAGCTTGGACCTAGCACGATGGGCAGCACGACCATCTTCAACAGCAAAAACTATTTTCTCTAGCTAAACCAATTATCTTTCCTTAGAATTAAATAACAAATCCATAGGTCTTCCAGGTTTCTTGCTTATGCAGCATAAATCCTCACCTTATCTTTAGGCTTTTGTATAGCTCTGCTATACAATATAAGCCCTAACTTGTCTTAGGATTTCGAGGTTGCATCTTTCAGGCTATTTGTGTGATAGTTTCACACGAATGTAAGCCCTAACTAATAAAATTGGTAGGATGAAACAACTAAATATTTCTCCTCAGAAATGAAGCCAAACATTACGATAGCTTGGGAAGTCACCGAGGTTCTTCTCTATATCCATGACATCCTCTAGTTCTTCCTCTTTTGGACTCTACAACAATATGTTCCAAATTTGAACCAATCCCCTTTCATACCTCTACGTCCTATCTCATTGAAAATTCCTACCCATTGAAACTCCTTAAAAATAATATTTCCTGATTTTTATCGAGAGTCTTCTTAGGTGACTTTGGTCATTTAAGATGTAATTAAGTATAAGGGCTTGCTCTTATAGGAAGCATGTCCGAACCCAACTTAATATAAACTATTTAATTGTTTATATTAAATAGGGGAACTTGTCAGTAAATATAAAGGTTTCACAAACCAAATGGATGTCATAGATTCCTTAGTTTATTTGATCGAGCCTCATCCTCAAGTCTTGTGTTTATCCTTCGAGATAGATACAGGATTTGAGGTACAACACTCTTTCATTTAAACTATGAAAAATATGTGGTCATTTTTATTTCATATTTTTTAAAACTAAATATATATGTAAATTAAAACGTCATTCAGAAGCGGGCGACGGGATTTCGATTCCGGTGACCGACAGCTTCTTACAGGCAACTCCTCCAATACAAAAATAGTGTCGACAGGGTATTTCTTAAATTCAAAATCCTCCTCAATAATTCTCCTATTTTTAAATCAATGTTTTCTTTACAAGTTGCAACTAATGGGTCCCTATGAGATAATTTAAGATCTTAAAAATTTTGGGTTGGGTTCTCCCAATGTTTTTTAGGTTTTGGATCAAATTATACTGGGTTACTATCCTGCCTAAGTCATTCTTCCAATTCTTCCCCTTGGGATACTTATATGTGTGAAACTATAGGCCCAACTATATCTCATAATGCAAGATGGTGCATTGGAAAGAAGAGCAAATTCTTCCTCATTCATCTTCCAACAAAAATTATTCAACTCAGCATGCACTTCAGGGATCAACACTTCATATTCAACATTATGACCCTCTACTACCCCTGATTTTCTTTGAGTTTCTAGGCTACTGATACACCTAAATTATATGGCATTTATGTACACATTTTTATACTTATTTTTTAGGATATTGCACTTTTATGGAAGGTATTTGTGTGTTTTTCTTTCAGGTAAAATCAAATGGATGAAAGATGATGAAAGTAGTGAAAAAGGATCAAAATTGGAGCAAAAGTGAAGAAGGTGTGCAAAAGAAATGCGGTTCCTAAGCCCCCAGAACTAGCACTTACGTGCTAGGAAAACCAAGAAGTCTGTGCATAAGCGCTACATACCTCGCGCTTAAGCGCCAGAGGTAGTTACTTGATTATTCAATGAATTTGGACAAACTTTTGAAGGGATAGTCTTGGTGAAAATGTGGGATATGGTTAATGGACACAAAAATACATTCAATTAGCTTTTGAATGAAGGCAACTCTCGGAAGATTCATTGAATGTGGACACATTTTGAAGAAACACCAAAGCAACTTTTAGAAAATTATAAAAGAAGACTTAGGGTCCGTTTGGGGCAGCTTGTGCGTTTCAAGATAAGCTGCTTAAATCTGAAACGCGGCCCGCGGGCCGGCCGCAGGGGTCGGCCCG
Source organism: Phalaenopsis aphrodite (assembly GCA_003013225.1). NCBI lineage: Eukaryota > Viridiplantae > Streptophyta > Magnoliopsida > Asparagales > Orchidaceae > Phalaenopsis > Phalaenopsis aphrodite. The sequence continues at coordinate 283,513 of NEWO01000224.1, forward strand.
CGGCCTGCGTTTAGTGTAAAAACCCAAACGCAGTTTCGGATAAGCTGGCGAAAAGCGCGAACCAAACGGTATGGCGGCGTTTTGAAAACGCCGCCCGCACTTATAAGCTGCCCCAAACAAACCATTAGATTGAATTGAAGGAGACTCTCCTAACACACTGCTACACATCCCTCAACACACTCTTAAGTGCCTCCCAACACACTGTTATGCCTCCTACACACTCCTACACGCCCCCCTTTAGATTTCATTCATGCCTAATACACCAAAAAAATGTATTATTTCATGTATACATTTTATGCTTATTATGGTGATATTGCACTTTAAATAAGGTTATTTTCATGGTTTTGTTGCAGGTATACTAATTTTATGCATTTGGAGCAAAAAGTTGCAAAAAGGAGGAAATTTTGAGCCAAAATAGAGATTTTAATTATCCTGGCGCCATAGGAGACATTTTCCAAAGAGCTGGCACCATAGGCGTCATTTTATAGAAAAGCAGTGCCATAAGCACAAGAGTTGGCGTCATAGGTGCCAGAATCAAGAGAACAGTGTGGACTTCATTAGGTTGGCGCCAGAGGCAATATAACTGGCACCAGAAGCACCATAGGTTAATTAAGATGGAGTAAGTCAGTTCATGACTATTTTTTAGTGGTTTTTGAAGGCTCCAAAAACTTTAAACATCCTATTGATACATCTAGACATTTTAGAAGGCTTGTTAATGAAGAGATATGTCATTTGGATGAAAGGACATGTCTCCTGGTGTTAAAAGATATGACTTTTAGGGGAAAAATTGGAGGGAATTTTGAATTCCTTTTGAAAGAAGGCTTGCCTTAATTAAAATGGGAGGAGTCTAGAGATGAAGGGGGGCATGAGAATGAGAGATAGGTTTTGGCATGAGAGAGATGACTTGAAGAATAGATGATTTTCTTCTAGGGTTGTAAGAGGAGATGTAAAGTGAGAGATTTCTTCTTCATTACACTTTGAACACTTTGAAGAGAGAATTGAGTGTGATTTTAAAGAGAAAAAGTTCTTAAAGAGAACTTTTAGAGGTTTGCTTGGGAAGTAGTGTGAGATAAGTTGTGTTCTTTTCTTTCTTTTTTTGTAAACTTATTTTTATATATGAAATCCGTGTTTTGTTGTATCCTTCTCATGAAGTATGAGTAGTCTTATTTATCTTTCTTCCTGTAATGAGATGTAGTTTTGTGAAGAATTAGTTTTCTTTTGTAAAGTTTTAAATGACAAAAAATTGTGATAACTTAAACTCTGATCTTCATTTACTTTTCAATTTGGCGAAATAAAAAGTTAAAACTTGTTGAGAAACATATGATCCAAAATGACTATGCTTTCTACAATAAGGTAAGAGTCACATTGAAATTTATGGGTGAGAATGTAATCCATGGGGTTACGTTCAAATAAATAGAGAAGTACCTCTTGATGGGTGCAGAATTAGAGATTTTAAGGAGACAGATTAAAATCCCTAATTTGGTCCAGTTGCTTGGAAACTAAAGCGAGATTGTTTGCCCTTAAATGAGGGAGAAGTGTGAGCTCTAGAATGACAGCCAACATCCTCTTAACTCAACCACGGATTTAGGGACCAAACTCTGGATTAGTCAATGTTCTTTATACACTCTCAGTGGGTAAAGAATAGAATTGCTCCTACTTGGCATAATACAATTTTATATATGTATTTTAAATTATTTTAATTTCTTCACATTCCATAAACTCATTGTAAAGAGGATGGATGCTTTCTTAAATTTGAACTCTTTGTTTCAAAACTTTGTTTAGTTTTTATAAGTTTACTTTTGAAGTTTATCAATTAGTTTAGTTAACTTAGTTCTTTTAAGTGCATTTCATTTAGCGCGCATTAAGCTTACGTTAAATTTTTTTTTTTTTGCTTACTTAAGTTTTAAAGTTTGAATTTTATGTTTGACGTTATAACCATAAGAATTTCTAATTCCTTGCGAGATCGATACTTAAGAATCCATTCTAGCCCTTTATTACTTAAGTAATATGTAAACTTGTGTTATTATTACGGGGTTTGGCAGCTTAGATATTTTAAAAGATAAAATTACTTATACTGAATTTATTTTTATTAGGGTTGAACTGCATACTTATTATTAGTGTTGTGGTGTGTGTATTGTAATATTGAAAGATATTTACAACGCGCATCACATAAATTAATAGCCACATCAAGTTTTTGGTGCCAATTTCGGGAAGTAACTATAAATTACTTTATAAGTAAGAGCATTTGATTTGAACTGAAAAACTATTTGTAATTTAATTAAATATTTTTTTATTATAGTGTGTTTGCTTATTTTTATTGCTTATTGTGTTTGTGTGTGCATAGTTTAAGATCGGTAGGTTTGATACTTTACAATTCAGAGTTAGAAAAAATAATTAGCAAATTTTGAAAACAACAACAAGAGATCAATAAATTGAACAAAATGTCTTACAACTTAAACATTTATAGAAATGAAAATGAACATCATCAGAGACCTTTAAGAGATTATGTAAATCCTACAACAAAAGAAATTCATTTGAGTATACAAAACCCTGTTGTAGTTGTCATTCCATTTGAGCTTAAACTTGTTATTATCCAAATGTTACAAAGTAATTAGTTTGGAGGAACACTAAATGAAGATCCTAACTTACACCTTGCTAGTTTTCTAGAATTGTGTGCTACATTTAAATATGATGAAGTGTCGAATGATGTCATCAGACTTAGACTTTTTTTTTTCACTGAAGGATAAAGCTAAGATGTGGTTAAACTTGTTAGCACCTGGATCTATCAGAACTTAGGGAGACATATCACAAAAAATTTTACCTAAATATTTCCCACCATCGAAAACTGCTAAGCTTAGAAATGATATTACATCTTTTTGTCCATTTGAAGGGGAATCAATTTATGAAGCTTGGGAAGGATTTAATGATCTCCTTAGGAAGTGTCCACATCATGTGTTGCCATATTGGATTGGTTGGATCTCTTAGATTAATAATTGATGTTGCTGGTGATAGATTATTAATGTCAAAACCATTTGATGAAGTGTACTCTTTAATAGAAGAGATAACTTCTAATAATTATCAACGGCTCTCTAAGAGGGTAAATCTAAAAAGAGTAGCTAGTATTCATGATTCTGATGCAATATCTATGTTGGTTGCTCAAATTGTTGCAATATCAGAGAAGATAGATCAATATGGAATAAATTATTCTCAGACATCACCTGTGCTTGAGGAAAATTCATTGGGAAAAATGATAGAATCTCAATCTTGGTATGAGACTTTAAATGCAATAAACAACCGATCTAATAATCCTTATTCAAATCATTATAATCTTGGTTGGAAAAATCTCCCAAATTTCAGCTGGAGTAAAAATAACTCTGATATTGTAAATTCACAATGGGGGAATAGTGCTGCAAACCCATTGGGAAACTCCAACAATCAAGGAAATTCTAACTACAACCCTTATTACCCTCCAAGTTTCAATAACAATTTACAGAGTAAGGAGAAGAAATTATAAATGGAAGAATTAATATTGCAAATGAGAAGTTAATTACAAAGTCAAGGAGATGCATTTAGAAGCATGGAAAATTAATTGAGATGTATTGCTACTGCACTTAGCGATAGAACTTTAGTAACATTGCCTAATAATGTTAAAGTTAATCCTAAAGATCAAAACAAAGAGCAAATCAAGGTTATTCAACTCAGAAGTAGAAAAGAATTGGAAACAAAAGTTCAAAAAGGAGTTGAAGTTAAAGTTGAAAAAGTAGGGGTGGAAAAGAAAAATATAATGAAGATTTTAATTTTGAGTTAGAATATCCTATCAAACTAATGAAAATTACTGTAGAAAGAACACCACCTCCATTTCCTCAAAAATTGAAGTAGAAAAACAAAGATAACCAATTTACATAATTTTTGGAAAAATTGATAATAAACATTTCATTTGTTGAAGCCCTAGAATAAATACATTGCTAAGTGAAGTTTATGAAGGATATAAACTTAATAAAAAAAGAAGTTTACAGATAATGAGACTATTGCACTTAGTGAGAAGTGTAGCGCTATAATTCAAAAAAAGCTTCCTTAAAAAAATTAAAGATCCTGGTAGTTTTACTATTCCTTGTGCTATTGGCAAAAGATTTTTTGGAAAAGCATTATGTGATTTGGGAACCAGTATTAATCTTATGCATCTATAAATCTTCAAAAGGTTATGTTTAGGAGAAGTTTCACTTACTTCTATAACTCTTCAGTTAGCTGATCGTTCGATTACCTATCCTAAAAGAGTTATAGATGATGTTTTGGTAAAGGTTGGTAAATTTATCTTTCCTATGAATTTTGTTGTGTTAGATATTCAACTTTAATGTCTTTAAGGGATGGCAAATATCACCTTCTTTTACCCTTTTTGGACCAAATATTGGATAGACTAGTCGGACATAAATATTTTTGCTTTTTAGATGGATATATCATTTATCATAAAATATCAATTGCTCGTTCTAGAGCATAAAGAGAAGACAACATTTACTAGTCTTTATGGCACTTTTTCTTTTCGACGAATGCCTATTGGTTTATGTAACGTGACTGTGGCATTTCAAAAATGTATGATATTGATTTTGAGTGATTTAATTGAAAAATGGATAGAATTCTTTATGGATGATTTTTCTATGTTTTGAACTTCATTTGAAATATGTCTAAATCATTTAGAGAGAGTTCTAGAATGATGTGAAAAGATGAATCTAGTATTAAACTGGGAAAAATGTCAATTCATGATTGGAGGAGAAATTATTCTTGGGCATAAAATTTTAGAAAATGACATGGAAGTAAATCCGGCAAAAATTCAAGTAATATTTCAGAAAATGACATGAAAGTAAATCCGGCAAAAGATCAAGTAATATCTAACCTACCTCCACCTACTACTGTAAGAGGAGTTAGGAGTTTCTTAGGACATGCTGGTTTTTATAGATGATAAATCAAAGATTTTTCAAAAATTACAAAGCCTTTATGCCAATTTTGGAAAAAGATACAAAATTTGATTTCAATCAAGAGTGCCTTAATGCCTTTGAAACATTAAAAGAGAAATTTATCACTGCTCCTATAATTATTTTACATGATTGGGAGAAACCAGTTGAATTAATGTGTGTTGTTAAGGATTATGCAATTAGAGATATTTTAGGGCAGAGATATGATAAAATTTTTTAAGTTATATACTACACTAGCAAAACTCTCAACGATGCTCAAATTAATTATACCACTATTGAAAGAGAGTTATTGGCCATTGTTTATGCTTTGATAAGTTTAGGACATATCTCATTGGAGCTAAACGAGTTGTGCATACAGAACACTCAGTTGTAAAATATTTGATGAAAAAGAAGGATGTGAAACCAATATTAGTTAGATGGGTACTTCTAATGCAAGAATTTGATTTTGTGGTAGTCAACAAAAAAAGAACTGATAATCAAATTATTGGTCATTTATTTAGACTGGAACATGAAGAAAATTTGATCTTGATAAAGAAATTAATGAAACTTTTTCTGATGAACAACTTTAATGTCGTTAAGGGATGGAAAATACCATGGTATGTTGATATTGTAAACACATTGTTAGAGGTATTTTACCATATGGGTTGATAAAACAATAAGAGAAGAAGTTTATTCACAATGCAAAATCTTACTTTTGGCATGACCCATATTGGTACAAATAATGCAAAGATTTAGTTATGTGGAGATGTGTGCCTCGTAAATAAATTGAAGAAATTATCAAAAAATGTCATGAATCTGATTTTAGAGGTCATTTTGGGATTTATATAACTGCTCACAAAATTTTACAACCTGAATTTTATTAGACTACTCTATTTAGAGATG
>NEWO01000224.1:302634-352079 GCA_003013225.1 Phalaenopsis aphrodite
TTGATTTTAGTGTTGATTTTGGTTTTGTGGCTATCCTAGCAGTTTTGGTTTTCATGCAGGGTGACATTATTGTTTAACATGCAAGTTTTGTAATCATAAAAGAGTACAGTATGAAAGTACAAGAAAGACGACACTATAAACTAAAAAAAGTGTACCTGGAGAGTCTTCTCGTTCCACCACCTGAAACTCAAAATGCATATGAGAGCATGTTACATAAAGCAGAAAAGAAAGGTTTTGGTGCCCTAGGTCATATCTTGGTGGGTCCCTATTGACTTGGTTAAGGATGATATTGTCAAGCAAAACATATTAAGTTTAGTAGACCTCCGAGATATCCAACAACTCTGGAGAAAGAAGCAGGTCCATGCTTCCCTCTCATTGCCTGGTGAAAAGTCTCAAGCTCATTTAAACTTATTATGTTGCTTAATAACTCATCCTGTAAATACCTATAATGCTCAGTGAACATTGATGTTTCAACTATCGTGAAGTGTAGGGTAATTATCACTTATAATTTAATTCGAGAATTATGTGGGTGAAGACCCTTAAAGGGGAAAGTTAATGTCATCAAGTCACTTAGCCAACTTTTTAATTTGGTCTTATAGTGTTTTAAAGGTGTTCAATTTTAATTATGTTTACTTTTCTAATCCTCATTTAATAATATTTGATTTAGCTTAACTCACTATGAAGTCCTTAAGATTTTGTTAGATATCTTAGTTGTTTTTTCTTAAGATTGAATTTTTAGGTGATGATGATTCCTTATCAAAAATTTTAAAAGTCATTTGAATTATTAAATAGGGGTATTAAATTGGTGAGTTATCAACACTCAAAATCATGCCCCTAAGTCTAGGATCGTTTAGTTTAACAGACTCCAAAGGTTTGATAATTTAAGGAATTTATAAATTTATCCTTTAATTAATACAAGTGAGATTGGTTTCTACCAATTAATCCCCTATGTTTTAATCATCCAAATATGTTAATCAAGATCAAAGGTTGCTCATTTCCCCTTCTTGAATTAAGCCTAAATGTTGATTAAGGCCAAATTTCCAAAATTACACTTTGTCCCTAAGGCTCTATCGCTTCATAATTTGTCAAATTTAATTCAAATTACTTTGGAAATTTTATCCCATCTCACTCATGGGTCAATTAAGACATCAGAGGAAAGAATGCGATTTTTCAAATTTTAATTTAATTTACATTTTTTTATGCAAAAATAGAATTTTTCAAAGAAAAATCTATCACTTAACCATGACATAGCCTAATCCCTTGAAATTTTTATTGGAAGTAGACTTAGTATAGAGAACTATTGGTACTAAATTTCTTGATTTATTGAGTTATATTTGAATTTCAAGAATTATTTTAATTTCTCGAACATTTATTAACTATAAAATATTTAAAATGTGGAAAATTAATTTTTAAATTTTTATTAAATATTCTGAGGTCAAGAAAACTAGAGAAATAAATTTCACATTTTTCTAATTTTTCTTTGAATTGTTAGAATTATTCTAGTGAAAATCCATTTTTAGCCTTTAAAAATTATTTTAAGCTTCAAAATTCAATATCTTAACTTAGAAAATTAGGAAAAATATTCCAATTATTTCTAAGTGCTTAGAAAATAATTTAGAAGATTTCCATGAATTTCTTTTATTTTTTATGATTTTTATCATTTTTTAAGTATTTAAATATTAAGAATAGGCTAAAAATGAAGTTTTTATTTAATTACCATTTTATATTCATAAAATTCATCTAATCAAATAGAACTCCAAAAACTAATTTTTATAATTTTTTTAGTTATAGTTTAATTGTTAAAAATTATTTTACTATTAAAAATGAACTTAACATAGAAAATCAATTTTAGTTATTAAATGAGCTCCAAATATTTTCAAATTTTTAAAAGGAGTTCTCTGAACTTCAAATTACAGTGGAGAGTTAAAATCAAGTCATTTGGATATTTATGTTTCCCAAAATGATTTTCTTTGTGTTTTAGGGTTTGTAAAAATTAAGTGCATTTTTAATGAATTTGCCCATAAAATATTTTCTAAAGGGTTCTCTAGTCATGGCAAGCCTTCCAAAATTTTCTTGGAACTTTTTAAGCAACATGTCAATTATTATGATTAATTTATGCAAATAATAGACATAAACTTGAAAAATATGGATCTCTGTCTAGAGATCACCTTTAACTTTGAAAAAATTAGAGAATGTTCCCTAAGACAAAGGAAACAACATGCCAAAATTTCAAGCCATGGTGAAATGTCTACATGCATGGAGAATCAAAAGACTCAAAACAGTATTTAATTAATTAAAAGAAAAATATGCATCAAATGAACTTCAAACCATTTACACATTGTTCTCTTCTGTTCACTGAGCAAGAGGGAATTTTTATTTTATTTTTGTGATTTTTCTACACTATATGAATTTTTAAAATTTAGGGAATTAAATAAATCAAAAAAGCCCTAATTTTCTACTTAAGTGACGCGGCGCCATGTCACCCTACGGCGGCTCCAAAGCTCCACGCGGTACACTCCCATTTCACGTCGCCTTCCACTCTAGCAGCCATGTGTCCCGCCCTTTCGTTTCGTCTCGCCATCCGATGCAATTAGATCCATATGTGCAATACACGCGCGATCCAATGACGCGTGGTCATCATCCCCGATGCCCTAGCCCGAGAACCGTTCATTTTCAAACCTTGATATCTCACTCATTTCTCAACCAAATCAAGTGAAATTTTTTTCTAAATGCTCGTCTTGACTATTAAAACATATCCATACTGTAAAAATTCCATGAAACTAAACCTAATTAAATGGAGAATCAAAATTGGCTCGGAAAGAGGGGAAGTTCAAAACCTTTGCTAAGAGAAGATAAGCTTCAATCAAAGGTGCTCAGCACATTTGTGGAGGTCCAAGGAGACTAAGGATTGAGCCTCTTACTATTGTGAAAGGTCTAGGTATGAATTTGACTAAGCTCAATTTTAGGTGTTGGTCTAGAGCTATTCTAAGGGCTCTGTATGAGGGGGATTTGATGGGGCTTCTTCTTATTTAACTGTGGTGACGGTGTGGGTTAATTTAATTAAATTTTTGTGGACTGTGGGACTATGGGGAGTTCTGTCCTAGTTTTGGCGGAAATTTGAGCTCCAAATTGAGCTTCGACAGCGGGGATCAGTGGGGGAAAATGGTTGTCTTGAACTGAGGAGGACTCAAAGAGGATGTGGGATCAATTTGGAGGTCTCTCTTTGAGAAAATTTCAGCACCTCTCCCCTTGGCCATGGAGGTGGCTCTTATAAAAATGGTCAATGGTGGCTCTATGGGTCAATTGAAGGGTGCAAAGTGCTACCTATGTGGAGGGCAGAGAGGCTCTAAACTTAAAATTGGATGAGGTGGCCTCAAGGTTTGAAGTGGGTTTGGATTTAGGGGAGGTGGCTCATGGTTTTGGTGTTTTTCAGCCACTAGGCCGGCTAGTAAGGACAGGGGAACTGACCAAGAGGTCATTTGAGCTAGGGGGAGGTTCAATTATCACTTACCCTCAAGGGTTAGTCATAATAGTGAGGATTTTGGCTTAAGACCCAAATATAGGCATAAATCCCTTAATTTAGAGACTCATTCGTCCATAGCTTTGTTTGGTAGGTTTCCTATGGTTTATCCTGGTCCAAAGGAAGGGCTTAGTGGCTGTGGTGATCCTTGATTGGTAAATTTGACATGGCTAGGTTAATTTTTGGTGAAGGGGTCCATGAGGGTGCAAATGGCCAAAGCCTAGGTTTGGGCTAAGCTAGCCATGACCTTGAGCCCAAATAATTGATCAACATTATGTAGATGATTGTCATAAAGATTTTTGGTGAAGACTTGAAATTATTTAGTGTTCAATTGGGGGCTCAATTTGAAGGATTTTGGGATTTTTGTCAATTTGGGCATGTTGGGCTAGACTTGGGTCTAGATGGGCATAGGCTTAGGCTAAGTCCAAATTGATTGTTGAGAATGGTTAATAGGAATGTGATGAACAGTTTTCAACATATATTAGGTGCCAATTTTGGGTTAAGGCAATCAATTTGGTGGAATTTTGAGGTATGGTCAATTTAGGAAAAAATTGGGGCTTTTGGACTTATGTCAAAATTAAATGAAATTGGGGCTTCACCAAAGAAAAATGAAGTTCAAGATTGATATTCAGGAGTGTAATGAAGATTTTTCAACATAAATTGTGGCAAATTGAATAGTTATAGGTTCAATTTGTTGAGATTAAGTCATATGGCCAAAATTGGGGGTTTGATTTAGATCAAAATTGAGCTCAAAGCATGGGTCAATTGAGCTTGGATTTGGTTTCTATTGGTCATATGGAAGGTGAATTTAAGTTTAGAATTTAATCTGAGGAATATTGGGCCCAAATTGAAGGACATTTAAGATAAATTTGGGGAAAATTAGGCCTTTAAAGGCAATTTGAGTGTTTTGGTCAAAATGGTCAAATTACTTAAGTTAGGTCATGTGATAGTTGAAAAAAATGAAATTGAGAATATTTGGAAGGTTTTCAGAATTTTTGGGATTTTTTAGAAATTTTCAAATTTTGGGCTAAGGAGGGGCATTTTGGTAATTTGGCAATTTTTTGGTGATTTTGAGTAATTTGGATGTTTTCATAAGGTTTGAAATGATTTTTGAACAAATTTGGGTATTTTGGTTAAATTTGAGAATTTTGGTCAAATTTAGGGTTTCATGGGTACTTAGGTAATTTGGGGAATTTTGGGGCAAAAGGCCAAGTTGAGTATTTTTGGTAGAATTGGGGTGCCAACCACCATAAATGAGCTATGGAGGGCTAGTAGGTTTAAATGATCATCTACATGAGTCTCCCAAAGGATCCTGGGATCAAAGTCAAGGAACTTTGGGTTTAGGGTATTGAGTGATTATGAGTGAGGTGATTGATGTGAGTGCCTTAGCTCTAGAACAACACCCAGAGTGAACCCTAAGGGAAAGCAGTCCTATAGGAACTCACCTTGAGCTCCCCATATTGACCCTACCTATAAAGTGCCACAGGTTAGGATCAATATGTGGAACTTCAAGTTGAGCAAGGAAGAGTTTAGAGTTTCTAATGGTGAGGGTTCCTTTTCTAGTTTTCTAGGAATAGTCAACAAGAAAGTCTTTTTGCAAGAACCTAGGCTACTAAAGAGGAAGAACTAGACCTCAACCAAAAGTGAGGTCAAAACATTGACCCTAATAGGTGTAGTGTGTCGGGCAAGCACACCGCGTGTATTTGGCATTGACCAACGAGATCAACAAAACTAACACAGACTTCTAAGTCAACAGACTTGGAAGGAGGTGTAGAATTGTGTGTTATTTTTTCCACTAGGGAATTAGTAAGTAAATATTTGATCGAAATCAAGAAGTAGGAACTCTCGCTAAGGATTGTAGAGTTGGTTTTGAGTTATCAGATTTCAGGTGTTCATAGTGGATGGGAATCAGTATGTAAGTGCTGACTCCGAAGTGGGAATTGAACCTTAGGTATTAGTTTTAGAAGAGGGATGGAATTTAGGGACCTATCTTGAAAGAAGGTAGGAATCAAAAGTTAATGACTAATTCTAAAATAAGAATTGAAAGTTAAGGATCAATCTCAAGAGAGGGTCAGAAGTTAAGGACCGACCTCAAAAAGAAGTGAATCAGAAGTTAGGCACTAATTCCAAAGTGAGAATTGAAAGTTAAGGATGAATTTCAAAAGAGAGTCGGAAGTTAAGGACTAATCTCAAAAGGAGGGAATCAGAAGTTAAGGGCTGATTCAAAAAATGAGAATTGAAAGTTAATGATCAGTCTCAAAAGAGAGAGTCGGAAGTTAAGGACCAACCTCAAAAGAAGTGAATCAGAAGTTAGAGACTGGTTCAAAAATGAGAATTGAAAGTTAATGATCATTCTCAAAAGAGAGTTGGAAGCTAAGGACCGACCTCAAAAACGTGAATCAAAAGTTAAGGACTGATTCCAGGATGAGAATTGAAAGTTAAGGATCAATCTCAAAAAGAGAGTCAGAAGTTAAGGACCGGCCTCAAAAAGAAGTGAATCAGAAGTTAGGGACAAATTCCAAAATGAGAATTAAAAGCTAAGGATCAATTTTAAAAGAGAGTCAGAAGTTAAGGATCGTCCTCAAAAGAGTTAATCAGAAGCTAAGGACTGATTCTAAGATGAGAATTGAAAGTTAATGATCAATCTCAAAAGAGAGTCAGAAGTTAAGGACCGGCCTTAAAAGAGTTAATCAGAAGTTAGGGATTGATTCCAACATCAGAATTGAAAGTTAAGGATCAATTTCAAAAGAGAGTCAGAAGTTAAGGACCGACCTCAAAAAGAAGTGAATCAGAAGTTAGGGACTGATTCCAGGGTAGGTATTGAAAGTTAAGGATCAATTTCAAAAGAGAGTCGGAAGTTAAGGATCGATCTTAAAAGGAGGGAATCAGAAGTTAAGGACTGATTCCCAAATGAAAGTTGAAAGTTAAGGATCAAACTCAAAAGAGAGGATCGGAAGTTAAGGACCGATCTCGAAAGGAGGGAATCAGAAGTTAAGGACTGATTCCAAAATGAGGGTCGACCTCCAAAGGAGGAAATCAAAAGATAAAGACTGATTCCAAAATGAGAATTGAAAGTTAAGGATCAATCTCAAAAGAGAGGATTGGAGGTTAAGGACTGATCTCAAAAGTGTGAATCAGAAGTTAGGGACTGATTCCAGGATAAGGATTAAAAGTTAAAGATCAATCACAAAAGAGAGTCGGAAGTTAAGGACCGACCTCAAAAGAGTGAATCAGAAGTTAGAGACTGATTCAAAAATGAGAATTGGTGATGTTTAATCTAAAGATATATGTTGTGTGCAAAGGTTTACATCATTGAAGAAGATTTGTTAAATTTTGTGAGGTTTTGTGCAGACCGTGAAATTCCAAGAGGATTTTAAGAGAATTAGTACAGATAAAGGTAGTCGTGTTGTGCAAACAAAGAGTAGGAGATCTCAAAATTGAGAGAATCAACTCAATAAATTTATTTTCTTTTTGTGTTGTTTTTATCATATTTAATTTTTCAAAATCCAATTTTAGTTGGTTGATTTTTTTTCAAAAAGAGAGTTGTTTTAATGTTTTTTTGTTATTATTATTGTTACATTTTTTTTATTTGAATTTTATTATCGTCAAAAATTTTGTTGTTTTGTTCTTTATTCATTATAATCCTGAACTAATGCATGGTTTGTGGCTTTTATCCATTGCATAAAAAGGAAATTGAACAAACAGACAAATTTCTAAAAGAAACTTCATTCACCTACTCCAATAAGTGTTACAGGTTGGGTGTAGGCCAAAGCCTCAAAAACTACAATGCGCAGATTGCATCAAAGTACATCCAAAAATAGGTCATGCCAAGTACATATCATAAACTAAGCATGTATAATACATATCATATTTGTTATAATGTAGTGCATCAAAACAAAAAGGAATCCTCTCAATGTCTATATTTGACAGTGCAAGCTCCTAATTGAGCTAACCTTATAATTAATGCTACAGGACAAGAGTTCCCTTTGCATGTGCTTAGAGGTGCAACCCTCTCAAAGCTCGTATGGCAGGAGTTCCTCCAATTATGGATCTGGTTGAAATCCAAATGGCATTTTACTATTGTCCTTTTGTCGAAAGGTCACAGACACCCTACGGTGTTGCACCCCTGGAATACAATGTTTGGCGACGTCCGCCCCATTTCCTTTAAGGACTAGCACTGAACCAATAGGTAGTGGAATTTCTATAACTCCTATGAATTCACCAGGACCAATGGTTTTAATATCTTTTCCAAATAGGATATTTCTTTTGTTCATGAATGAGACCGTGCAGAAAGCCCTCACAAAGTCATGATGATCAATGTGCAGAGGTATGTAGTCTCCTTCAGCATATATGTTAATAATACAACTGTTAGAGATGCAGTTAGCTGGCAGTATATTCCATCTGACCATTCTTTTAACCATCCGCTTTATCGTTGGAGGTAGTGGATCCACCTGATCGTGTCTGAGAATTCTAGGAGGATTTCCTTGTCTATTGTTGGTAAAGTTGTAGCAGCAGCCGCACTGGATAGGGATCCTCCCCTCTCCTCGCATCCACTTTCTTGGCTCAGAATAGGTTCTTTCCATAAGCAGGCCTGCTCGACCTCTATCTCTGAGGTTAAAAATGCAATTGAGAATGTTTCATTCATCAATTTCTGAGAAGACCCTGGTGTATAATTACAATCCCTCTAATATATTGAGGAACCTCCCTTGCACTTCTTCATAGAACTCGAAGTCCCTTTTGTTTACTTGGCTTATTCTATAGTATTTTGTCGTACTTATGATCGGTGACTGTCAAGGATGTTCACTTATTTCAACAGTGGCAAGAACCCAAGTTGGTGTTGTTTAAGTCTACAGTAGAATGTATGACTCTGCGTCTGACGGGACATATAGCTTTGTACCCCACGAGACATATGACTCTGCATTCATCAGGTAATCAGCGGTCTGAGATCCCTCATCAGTAGATGCATACTCCTCTAAATTATTGTAGCGCTATAGGTGTAGGACATTGCAGTCTGGACTCCACGAATGCCCCCGTAGCTGACGCTCGTGCTGGTATCTTAGCGTTACAGGTAAGGCAATTCATACACAGAACATCTGAAGCTGGTAGTATTTCTAGCTCTGCAACAAATCCTAACTCATCATATGTCGCAGGCAGGCTGGAAGAAATCTCTCTCATGCCTGGATCATAATTGTTCCCTTCAGGAATAGGAGTAAGCAAGTTCTCTGCCTCTTTCTAGTGTTTCTTTCTTCTCATAAGAAAGCCCTCTGCTTTTGGTGGCTGGCGTTTTTACGCTGAGTTTTCCGGAAGTCTTCCATTATCGGTAGCGACTAGGCCTCTGGTCGGTGTAGCTATCATGGACGGTAGGCAGCTGGGCCCCTCTATCGGGTCTTGTTACACCATCACATTCCTTCCCTTCAGTGATGAATTGTCTTTGGTGTTCAACCTTAGCAGTGAGGGCAACCCTTCTTTTTCTCTTCGGTTGACGACATCTATTAGAGTCTCCTCAAAATCCATGTCTACTTGACTAAATTCCATGTCAAAGTCTATAGTGCTGCCTTGTGGTGTCATCTCCTCATTGAGTGCAAGGTTCCAGCCATCTTTAAAGACAAAGATCAGCCTTTTGCCTGACATTTCTCTACAGACTACAGGAAAAATATCAGTAAGCTGAAACTTAGCATGAATAAAAACAAAATAAAGTATTTATTAAAAGAAATTTTAGTTTTTTTTTGTGATAAAATTGTTTTTTTATGTGTGCATTTTGTTTAATTTAGTAGGATATTAAGTTTAAAAAGATAAAACTGAAGTGTGTAATTTTCAAAAATTTTCATTATGTTGAGGTTAATTTTATTACAACAATTTTTGGACCCGGTCACAGACGTTCGACTACATAGATAACCCTAAAACAATCAAAATTTCAAAATTAAGCGACAGCAAAAAATGTCAGATTGCGTAGTATGTCTTCAGGTATCGTCCCTTGATTGGTAGCATGGGTCTTTCACTCCGAAAATCTACTAACTGGTAGGCTCTTCCTGCATAAACCTTTTAAATGACAAATGGTCCCTCCCAAGTTAGCTCAATTTTTTTGCATATCTTGCGGTGTGCAAGAATAAATCTTTTGAGCACAACGACGAGGTCACCAACTTTGAATGTTCTTGGGCGGACAAATTTGTCATGAGCTTGTACTAATCTTTAACTGGTAAAGTTCCAAATGTTGTTGTGCTTCAAGCCATTTTCCTTCAATACTCTCTAGTTCTTCAAGTCTGAGTTTTGCACTTTCATGCAGTCAGACATCACTGTTGGCCAATAATATCCGAGTTTTTTTATCATCAGTTTCACCTTCAGCCCTGACTGGTGAGCGCCACACAATCCGACATGTACTTCTTTGACAATATTTCTTGCTTCAGCTTTACTTAGGATCGTAGCCATATTTAATTGATAAATCTTCTGTAGAGGACTTCTCATACTAGAGCATACGACATAGCCCTCTTTGTGATATTATGTGTTGCTGACTTGTCTTCTGACAGCTTTCCAATTCGTAAATATTCTATTAATAGCTTACGCCAATCTTCATTGATATTCGCAATAGCAATCATTGTTTCTTCTTTTTTTGAGACAAAATTTTTCTTCCTTACACTGTGATTTTAATGAAATCCTCCGAGGGACATGCCAGCTACTTAGCGAGTTTTGCTAGAGCGTCGGCATGGGTGTTACCTCCCCTAGGAATTCGGTAGAAAGTCACATAGGAAATCTATTCCAGTAGCTTCATTGTATATCAGTGATATTCTGTTAATCTTGGTTTCAGGATCTTGTATTGTCCGGTGACTTTCTAGATGACGAGTTGTCAGTCACCATAGATGCAATGACTGTTATACCCATTTAGATTTTCAACTCCAATCTGATGATTAAGGCTTCATATTCTGCTTCATTGTTGGTGCACGACTTTGTCAGGTGGTATGATAACCTCAACATACCTCTATCTGGTGTGATAAAGATTAAACTAATCCCTGCTTTTCCTGGTATGACTGTGCCTGATCATTTGTCTTTCCTGACTGATGAAGAACCATTGAAAATACATCTCCCAACATTGTGTACTGGAGAATTCCATTTGTAGTATCTGCTCATCTGATAGTTTGTCGTTGTGAGGGGACCCAGCTGGCAGTGGGTGTGCAGTGAGAAAGTCTGCTAGAATCTTTCCCTTGATAGCACAGAGTGGAATAAAAGTTATATCAAATTGCAATAAGATCATTGACCATCTTGTTAGACGTTCGGAGATTGTTGGTCGGGCCATCAAATATTGCAACGGATTGACTTTTGAAATTAAGGTAAACTTATGAGAGAGCATGTAATTTCTATGCTTTTGGGCGGCAAAAATTAACGCCAGACAATGCTTCTCAATAGGTGGATACCTTACTTCCGTTAGTATCAGATGAAGACTCACAATGTAGAGTGTGTTTTTTTTATCCTCGTCATTGACTTAGGCTAAGAGGGCTCCAAGAAAGTCATCTAAGGCCGTGGTATAAAGTATCAATGTTTCCATGAGATATGAGCTGCAAAAATAGGAGCTGTCATTAAAGATTGGTTAACGTGCTCAAAGGCTCACTGACCTTTCTCTTCCTAAACAAATTTGGCATCATTTTTAATTAATACCGAGAAGGGCTGACACCTACCTGAGAGATTGGAAATAAAACTTCTTAAATATGCCAACTTCCCGCGGAAGGAACGTAGTTGTTTCAAGGTTTTAAGAGGAGGCATTTCCAAAATAGCTTTAATCTTATCCAGGTCAATCTCGATTCACCAATGATAGACAACGAATCCTAGAAACTTCCCGGATATAACGCCAAAGACGCACTAAAGGGATTCATTTTAAGGTCATATCATTGTAACCGTTCAAACATGCTCCTCAAATCATACAAATGATCTATTTTTTATTTACTCTTAATGACAAAATCATCCATGTAGCATTCTACTTGGTTGTGAATGAGGTCGTCAAAAATCTTTGTCATTGCACGTTGGTATGTTGCTCCAGCTTTTTTTAACCCAAACAACAACACAGTGTAGCAAAAAATTTCGATCGGCGTTCTGAAGGTTGTAAGTGCTGCATCCTCGGGAGCCATCTTGATTTGGTTATATTTCGATGATAGATCCATGAAAGAGAAGATTTCATGTGTAGAAGCGATATCCATCATCATTTCGGGTATTGGTAGTGGAAACTCATTTTTTGGACATGCCTTGTTCAAATCTCTGAAGTTGACGCAGACACGGATTTGTCCATTTTTCTTCTTGACAGGTATAATGTTAGCTAACCATGTGGGGTATTGTTCTTCTTTCATAAAGTTAGCGTCTATTAATTTCTTCACTTCTGCAATAACTTGTTGCTATATTTCGAGGCTCATTCTTCTAGGAGCTTGTTTTATTGTGGTCATATCTTTGCCTACCCCTAGTTTATGAACTGCTACCTCTGCTAACAGTCCTAACATTTTTTCATAACTCCATGCAAAGCAATCTTTGAATTATGTTAACAATTTGATCAACTGTAAAGATTCTTCATCGTTGAGTAAAGAACTTATAAATGTAGGTTGGGGTTGTTCTTCAATCCCAAGGTTAACTTCCTTTAGTTCATCAATAGTTGATTTAATTTCCTCCTCAAATTCTGGCAGAGAAATTTCTATTAGCTGATCAGTAGATTCATCATCTATATCGAGGCAATCATCTCCTGATTCACTAGTAACAACCATGCAAAATTCTGAATCATTGACTGGCCTGACTGTACCAAATCTGAGACCCTCTTTCGAGTTGGGAGTTCAACTTTATCACTCCATAACTTTTCAAAAAGCTATAATTTATCTTTTAGCATTTGTTTTGGCAAATGTCCCTGTTAAATTAACTTTTATACATAAGGCAAAAAGTAATTAAAAGGTAATTCCATTAATTCATTAGGATCATCATCGAAATTTACATGATTTTCAAGATTAGTAGAGGTAGAAGCATAGTAAAACTTGATCAGCTTTGAACCAACACTACAGACCTCCTTGACCTCTAAACTCTTGACCTTTTGAGGGAAAATCAGAGTAAGGGTCATAACATTCACATAGTGGTCTATCCGATCATACATTGTCTCATATTTGCTTTTCTCGGTTTCTTCCAAGGATATCTCGTACTGAGGTTTCCTCTATTTTTACATCATGATTTCGTCTTCAAAGCTGTCTTCATCACCAATATTGATGATTGGCCTAGTCTGTTTAGTAATTAAATTGGTTCTTTCTCGTCCACGCCCCCGGCCTCGACCTCAGGTGCGCGAACTGAAAGCACCTCCACCAACTTGCTATAAAAGAGTGGTGGAAGATCGTTGAAACAGATCTGAATGGCCTTGCCATTGTACTTCTTCTGAATCTTCACTTTTTATTTGCCGTAATTTCATAAGACAGTTTTCTTTGGAGGCGTGTAGTAGGCAGCATCTTCATGAATACCAACATGAATTGAGAAAGGCTGTAAATCTCCTTTGATGCAATTTTCTTGTCCTTTTGTGTAGTACTTGATGCATTGGTGTAGAGACGATGGAACCATGTTGTGTTCATGAATCCATGGTCGATAAAGTAGAGCATTGAAAGAGGTATCGGCGTCGATGATATGAAATTTAGCGGTCGTTACGAGTTCTTCAACCTTCATGAGTAATGTAATCAATCCAAGGGCTCTTTCTCCCTTTTGGTTGAATCCTCTTAACATCATTTTATCGGTCGTAAGCTTTTGAGCTTTGATGTCCGAATAGGCCAATGTCCGTAGACTCATCAAGTTGAGTGATGCACCAAGATCTTCTAAAGCTCTGAATTACACAAATCTGCCGATGTTAACGGAGATGTAGAGTGGACAATTATGGTCGGTGGTACCGAGCAGCAAATCTTCATCTTTGAAGGTGACCCCAGACTATTCTTTCAATAAGAAAACTTCATCTGAGAATGTGCTGGCTAACTAAGCTAAACAAATCTTTGGGTCGAGCAAGGCTGTAACCAGAGACTTTCTCATGTCCATCGTCAAACTCAAGTACAATTTGAGGATCATTTTGAGAATCAAGATTAAGGCTAGATTAGTCATAATTGATTATGTCATCACTAGAAATAGTTAAAACGTAGCCAAAATCACACTCATTATATTCATAAGACTCCAAAGGGGCAAAAAGATAATCTTACAAAGTCAGGGGTTCAAGGATTTTCTTCCCCAAATCCGAGACAACTAATTTAGTAGAGGCAGCCCCTATCCTACCCTCCGCGCTATCAATCTTTGTAGTAGTATTCTTCTTCCTGTTTGTCCTTGAAGATGACGGATCTTGGGGCAAAATCTTCATCTCGGGCTTGACAGGCTGAAGATTTTGAACGGAAGTTTGTTTTGACACGTTATGGAATTGGTTTAATAGTTTCTTTGACGATTTTCTCCAAACATCAATCCATCCATCTTTTCCAGTGTATGTGGAAGATTGCTTCGATGAATCCTAAATTTGATTTAGGACCCTCTTAAGTTTGTTCCAAGTCGTACTCCATCCATCTTCTCCAGTATATGGATTAATCGAAGAGACCAGCTCGGCCGAAATTACTTTTATAGAACCTTTTTTAGGTTCTTTTAAATATTCTTTTGGGACCGTTATATTCCCATGTTTAAGGTTCTTCTTGAGCCAATCCTTAAAGATGAAACATTCTTCTATATTATTTCCCAGCAATCGGTGGTATGGGCAATAATTTGGTTGATCTTTTTTATCGACCTTCTCGGGTTTCTTCGGATCCTTCTGTGACGAGTTTATGTTTTCTAGGATGTTAAGTTAAGATGTCAAATTCAGTGGCCCTATGGTTGTAGTTCCTTAAAAATTTATTGGGGCATGTTAAAGTTGATTAGAGTGACATCGGTTAGGATCCTACGGTTCCCTTGTTCTGACACCACTATTTTCTATTAGATTCACTTAGTCCAAATGAATTTACTAAACTCAACTTAATGAGTTTCTTAATTTCATTTAGACCGTGGGAAGCCTCATTAGCAACCGGAGGTTACCTCCTCCGAGGGATTCCCGATCATCCGATAGAGACGTCTTAATTTAGTTGTAGTTATGGATGTTTATGATGTTTGTGATTAAATTTAGAGTTGTATTATATTTTGGATGTTGTGGCGGTGAATTTTATCTTGGTTAACTTTAATGTTGGTTTTGGTTTTGTACCTATTCTAGCAGTTTTGGTTTAATGCAGAGTGACATTGTTGTTTAGCATGCAAGTTCTGTATGCATAAAAGAGTATAGTATGAAAGTACAAGAAAGATGGAGCTATAACTATAAAAAGTGTACCTTGCGAGTCTTCTCGTTCCACCACCTAAAACTCAAAATGCATATGAGAGCATTTTACATAAAGCAAAAAAGTAAGGTTTTAGTGATCTACCCAACACTAGGTCATATCTTGGTGGGTCCCAATTGACTTGGTTAAGGATGATTTAGTCAAGCAAAACATATTAAGTTTAGTAGACCTCCAAGGTATTCAACAACTCTAGAGAAAGAAGCGGGTCCATGCTTCCCTCTCACTGCCTTGTGAAAAGTCTCAAGCTCATTTAAACTTATTATGATTCTTCATAACTCATCATGTAAATACCTTTAATGTTTAGTGAACATTGATATTTCAATTATCCATAAGAGTAGGGTAATTATCACTTATAATTTAATCAAGAATTATGTGTGTGAAGACCCTTAAAGGGGCTAGTTAATGTCATCAAGTCACTTAGTCAACTTTTTATTTTGGGCTTGTAGTGTTTTAAAGGTGTTCAATTTTAATTATGTTTAATTTTCTAATCCTCATTTAATCAGATTTGATATAGCTTAGGTCACTACTAAGCCCTTAAGATTTTGTTAGATATCTAAAAAAAAGATTGAATTTTTAGATGATGATGATTCGTTATCAAAATTTTTAAAAGTCATTTGAATCATTAAATAGGGGTATTAAATTGGTGGGTTATCAACACCCAAAATCATGCCTCTAAGTATAGGATCATTTAATTTGATAGACTCCCAAAGTTTGATAATTTAAAGAATTTACAAATTTATCCTTTAATTAATAAAAGCAAGATTGGTTTCTACCAATTAATCCCCTGTGTTTCAATCATCCAAATATTTTAATCAAGATCAAAGGTTGATCATTTCCCTTTCTTGAATTAAGCCTAAATGTTGATTAAGGCCAAATTTCCAAAATTACACTTTTGCCCCTAAGACTCTATCACTTCATTATTTGTCAAATTTAGTTTAAATAATTTTGGATTTTTTATCCCACCTCACACATGGGTCAATTAAGACATTAGAGGAGAGAATGTGACTTTTCAAAATTTAATTTAATTTACATATTTATTTTCATGCAAAAAATTGATTTTTCAAAGAAAAATCCATAACTTGACCAAAGAAAAGTCTAACCCCTTAAAATATTTACTAGAGACACACTTAGACTAGAGAACTATTGGGACTAAATTTCATGATTTATTGAGTTATATTTGAACTTTAAGAATTATTTTAATTTCTGGAGCATTTATTAGCTATAAAATATTTTAAATGTGGAAAATTAAGCTTTGCATTTTTATTAAATATTTATAAGGACAAGGAAACCAGAGATATAAATTTCACATTTTTTTAATTTTTCATTGAATTGTTAGAATTATTTTAGTGAAAATCCATTTTTAGCCTTTAAAAATGATTTTAAACTTCAAAATTCAATATCCTCACTTAGAAAATTAGGAAAAATATTCCAATTGTTCCTAAGTGCTTATGAAATAATTTAGAACATTTCCATAAATTTTGTTATTTTTTGTGACTTTTATCATTTTTAATTATTTAAATATTAATAATAGGCTAAAAATGAATTTTTTATTTTAATTATCATTCTATTTTTAGAAAATTTCTCTGATCACAGAGAACTCCAAAAACAATTTTTACAAATTTTTTAGTTTTATTTTAATTGTTAAAAATCATTTTAGTGTTAAAAATTACACTTAACATAGAAAATCAATTTGAGTTATCAAATGAGCTCCAAATATTTTTTGAATTTTTATGGAGAGTTCTCTAAACTTTAAATTATAGTGGAGAGTTAATATCAAGTCATTTTGATGTGTATGTTTCCCAAAATTGATTTTTTTTGTGTTCTAGGGTTTGTGAAAATTAAGTGCATTTTTAATGACTTGGCTCATGAAACATTTTGTGAAGGATTCTCTAGTCATGGCAAACCTTCCAAAATTTTCTTGGAATTTTCTAAGTAACATGCCAATTATTATGATTAATTTATGAAAATAATAGACATAAACTTGAAAAATATGGATCTCTGACTAGAGATCACCTCTGACTTTAAGAAAATCAGAGAACGTTCCCTAAAATAGAGGCAACAACATGCCAAAATTTCAAGCCATGGTGAAATGTCTACAATAATGGAGAATCAAAAGACTGAAAATAATATTTAATTAATTAAAAATAAAGAAATGAACTTCAAATCATTTTCATATTGTTCTATTTTATTCACAGAGGAAGAGAGTATTTTTATTTTTATTTTGTGATTTTTCTACACCAAGATATGAATTTTTAAAGTTTAGGAAATTAAATAAATCAGAAAAAGCCTTATTTTTCTACTCAAGTGACGTGGCGTGGCGTCAACCTATGGTGGCTCCGAAGCTCCACGCGGCACGCTCCTATTTGACGTTGCCTTCGACGCTAACAGCCATGCGTCCTGACTTTTCATTCTGTCTCTCCATCCGGTGTGATCAGACCGATTCGTGTGATACATGTGTGATCCAACGGTGTGTGGTCATCGTCCCTGATGCCCTAGCCCGAGAACTGTTTGCTTTCAATCATTGATATCTCACTCATT
Organism: Phalaenopsis aphrodite; assembly: GCA_003013225.1. NCBI lineage: Eukaryota > Viridiplantae > Streptophyta > Magnoliopsida > Asparagales > Orchidaceae > Phalaenopsis > Phalaenopsis aphrodite. The sequence goes on from NEWO01000224.1 coordinate 320,020, forward strand.
TTTCAACCAAATCAAGTGAAATTTGTTTCTAAATGCTCGTCTTGACTAGTAAAACATATCCATTCAATAAACATGTCATGAAACTAACATAATAAAATGGAGAATCAAAATAGGCTCGGGAACAGGGGAAGTTCAATACCTTTGCTCTTAGAAGTAAGCATCAATCAGAGGTGCTCGACACGTTTGTGGTGGTCCAAGGAGGCTAGGGATTGAGCCTCTAACTGTGGTGAAAGGTCTAGGTATGAATTTGACTAAGCGCAATTTCAAGTGTTAGTCTAGAATTATGCTAGGGGCGTTGTATGAGGGGGATTTGATGGGGCTTCTTTTTCTTTCACTGTGGTGATTGTGAGGGTGAGTTTAGTTGGAGTTTGGAGGTTTATGGAGCTATGGGGAGTTATGTCTTGGTTTTGGCAGAAGTTTGAGCTCCAAATTGAGCTTCCCAGTGAGGATTAGTGGGGGAAAATGGTTGGCTTGAGCTGAGGAGGACTCAAAGAGGCTGTGGGATTAATTTGGAGGTCTCTCTTTGAGAAAATTTCAGCACCTCTTCCCTTGGCCAAGGAAGTGAGCTTTTATAAAAATGGTGAATGGTGGCTCTGGGTGAATTGAAGGGTGCAAAGTGCTGCCTATGTGGAGGGCAGAGAGGCTCTAAACTTAAAAATGGATGAGGTGGCCTCAAAGTTTGATTTGGGTTTGGATTTTAAGGAGATAGTTCACGGTTTTTGTGTTTTCTGGCCACTAGGCCAGCCAGCAAAGACAGGGGAGCTGGCCAGGAGGTCAGGCAGGCCTGAAGGATGTTCAATTATCACTTACCCCCAAGAGTTAGTCATAATGGTGAGGATTTTGGCTTAAGACTCAAATATTGGCATAAGTCCCTTAATTTAGGGACCCATTGGTCCATAACTTAGTTTGGTGTGTTTTGTATGGTTTAGCCTGGTCCAAAGGAAGGGCTTAGTGGATGTGGTGATCTTTGGTTGGCCAATTTGACATGGCTAGGTTAATTTTTGGTGAATGGGTCCATAAGGGTGCAAATGGCTAAAGCTTGGGTTTACGCTAGGCTAGCGATGACCTTAAGCCCAATTAACTGATCAACATTGTGTATATGATTTTCATAAAGATTTTTTGTGAAGACTTGAAATGATTTTGAGTTCAATTCGGAGCTCAATTTTAATGATTTTGGGATTTTGGTCAATTTAGGCTTGTTGGACTAGACTTGGGTCTAGATTGGGATAGGCTTGGGCTAAGTCCAAATTGATTATTGCGAATAGTCAATAGAAATGTTATGAAGAGTTTTCAACATAAATTGGGTGCCAATTTTAGGGTCAAGGCAATCAATTTGGCGGAATTTTAAGGTATGGCCAATTTAGGGCAAAATTGGGGCTTTTAGACTTGGGTCAAAGTTAAATGAAATTGGCACATCACTAAGGCAAATTGAAGGTCAACTTTGATTTGTAGGGGTGTTATGAAGTGTTTCAACATAAATTGTAGAAAATTGAGTAGGCTATAGGTTCAATTTGGTGAGATTAAGTCATATGGCCAAAATTGGGGGTTTGATTTAGATCAAAATTAGGCTTAAAGCATTGCTCAATTGAGCTTAGATTTGGATTATATTGGTCATATTGAAAATGAATTTTAGTTTAAAATTGAAATTATAGAAAATTGGGCCCATATCATGGACATTTGAGGCAAATTTAGGAAAAATTGGGCCTTTAAAGGCAATTTTGGGCTTTTGGTCAAAATGGTTGTGAAAATGAAATTGTGAAGGTTTTAGGAATTTTGGGGATTTTTTGGAATTTTTGAAATTTCGGGCTAAGGAGGGGCATTTTGGTAATTTGGCAATCTTTTGGTGATTTTTGGTAATTTTGATGTTTTCAAAAGGTTTGAAATGATTTTTGAACTAATTTGGGTATTTTTGGTAAATTTGGGAATTTTGGCCAAATTTAGGGTTTCAAGGGTACTTAAGTAATTTAGGGAATTTTGGGGCAAAAGGCCAAGTTGAGTATTTTTTAAAGAGTTGGGGTTCCAACCACCATAAATGAGCTATGGACCAATAGGAACCCCATTTGGGACCTCTATGTACTGGTCTTAGCTAAACCTCAACCTAGGGCTAGCAGGTTTAGAGGACCATCTACATGAGTCTCTCAAAGGATCAAGGGATCAAAGTCAAGGAAATTTGGGTTTAGGATATTGAGTGATTGTGAGTGAGGTGATTGTAGTGAGTGCCTTAGCTCTAGACCAGCACCAAGAGTCAACCCTAAGGGCAAGCAGTCCTATAGGAACTCACCTTGAGCTCCCCCATGTTGACCCTACCTACTAAGTGCTAGAGGTTAGGACCAATATATGGAACTTCGAGTTGAGCAAGGAAGAGTTTAGAGTTTCTAATGGTGAGGGTTCCTTTTATAGTTTTCTAGGAATAGTCAACACGAAAGTCCTATGGCTAGTCCCTAGGCTACTAAAGAGGAAGAACTATACCTCAACCATAAGTGAGGTCAACACCTTCTCATAAATTCTGAGTTGTCTTCTCCATGTTTCTCCCTACAATGAGACATGATTTTGTGAAGAATTAGTTTTCTTTAATAATGTTTTAAATGTCAATAAAATTTGATGATTCAAACTCTGATCTTCATTTACTTTTTGATCTCGCATATTGAAAGATTAAAATTTGTTGAGAAACAAATGATCTAAAAGGGCTATGCTTTCTACAACAAGGTAAGTGTCACATTAAATTTCATGGGTGAGAATATTATCCATGGGGTTGCGTGCAAATAAATAGAGAAATATACTTTAATGGGCGCGGAGTTGGAGATTCTAAGGTGACCGATTAAAATCTCTAATTTGGTCCAGTTTCTTTGAAATTAAAGCAAGAGTGTTAGCCCTCATAAAGGGATGAAGTGTGAGCTCTGGAGTGATAGCCAGCATCCTCTTAACCTAACCACGGATTTAGGGACCAAACTTTTGATTAGCCAATGTTTATTATGCACTTTTAGAGGGTAAAGAATAGGAGTGCTCCTATTTGGCACAATATAATTTTGTGTATGTATTTTAAATGATTTTAATTTCTTCAAATTCCATAAACTCATCGCAGGGGATGAATTTTTTCTTAAACTTGAATTCTTCGTTTCAAAACTTTGTTTATTCTTTATAAGTTTACTTTTGAAGTTTGGCAATTAATTTAGTTAACTTAGTTTTTTTTAGTGCATTTCATTTAGCTCACATTAAATTTACTCTATATTTCTTTTTCTCACTTAAGTTTTATAGTTTGAATATTGTGTTTGACGCTATAACCATAAGAATTTCCAACTCCCATTTGGGATCGATACTTAGGACTCCATTAGAGTCCTTTATTACCTGAGCGAAATGTATACTTATGTTATTTTACGTGGTTTGGCATGTCAGAGGTTTTTAAATAAAAAATTACTTAAACTAAATTTATTTTTATTAGGATTAAATTACATACTGACTATTATTTCTACCGTGTTTGTATTAAAATATTGAAAGAAATTTACAATGCAGTTCACAAAAATCGACCGTCGCGTCAATGCCTCTCTTATAGATTCATTAGGATACTTTTTAGAGAGAAGAAGAGGAGTTTTAGTGTCTGGGTAGAGAGTATTGTAAGAAAAAGGAAGTGAAGAGATTAGAAATAAATCCAAGAGTTTGGTGGAGAGGATTTGAGATAAGTTTTAACTTTGTAACTACATTTGGTTTCAATTTAGACTTCTTGTTTGTTTACATGATTTCTACTTTTAAATTTAAGTGTGGTTGTGTTTTCTCCATGAATTTTAAGTAGTTTTCTTTATCTTTTTTCTTAAAATTACAAGTGATTAAGTGTTTGATGGAAGTTGTGTGAAGTATTAATTTTTAATGATGGAATAAGTTGTGATAATTTTAAGACTTTTTCTCCGTTTACTCCTTGATTTGGCCAATTAAGATGTTAATATTTGTTGTGAGAACATGTAAGATCCGAGATGGTATTGTCTTAGTAAACTAATGGTAAGAATCACATGAGATTTTATGGATGAGAAGGTAATACATATGGTTGAGTGCAAATAAATAGAGAAATAATCTTTGAAGGGTGTATAGTTAGAGGACTTTTGAGTGACATGCTAAAGCCCCCAATTTGGATTATAGTTTTAGGTCTTGATATGAGATGTTAGCCCCTAGGTGGAGGGAGAAGAGAGATCTCAAGGGTAAGAGCTAGTAACTTCCAGACCTAGCCAGTCTTCAAGACTATTCAAACTTTCAATTAGCCAAGGTTTTTTATAGCATCTCCACTAAGGGTAAAAAATATTATTGCTCCTATTTGGCACAACACAATTTGAATACTTCTACAACAAAATTCTTAAACTTGTTATTGTTTCATGATAAGAAAAAATATATTTTATTTATATTGCCTTCATATTACAAATATCTAGTTAAATTTAATTAGTTATTTACTTTATTTTCAATTATCAAAAATTACCAAAAAGAATCAAACTTTATTTCCTATTACAGCATCTATAGTTTGAGTAAGAATATTTTGAATAGTAAAATTTGTTATCTAATTTCTTCTTACTTATTAAGATTGAAATTCTCCCTATGTGTTTGATATTTGAGGCTTAATCAAAAAGTCTTATATTTCTTGATAACAAAATGTTTACATGCATAGTATCCCATATCCAAATATCATAATTGCACTCTTATTTGCTTCAAAGTCAAGTTTTTGAAGTTGTTGCAAAGTAAAAAATATATGTAAGGTGAAATTAAGAATATAACTGCATACATCGTAGTACTGTCAAATAAGATCGAGATCAAGTTTTTGGCGTCATTGTCGGGGAGCATAAAAAAGTTGTGAAGAAATTTCTTAAAATGCAAATTTTTTATTTTTAAAAAGTTTTATTTTAACTTTTAGATTTATGATTGGAATATTGTAGTGTTGTTTTTATATAAGTTCTTGTTTATGTGATTTTATTTTATGTTGTTTTGTAGTAATATATGCGTAGTTCAGGTTCTAAAAGACTAGTGCCCTACGATTCAAAATTAGAATGAAATATTAGAAAAATCACATAAATCAAAAATATAGAAAAGTTCAAAATTTTCAAGAAATGACAAATCAAAATATTCAAAATGTTGAAATAATCAAGAAATTTGACCTTTAAGAGATTATGCAAACCCTACAGTAGATGAACTTTATTGTAGTATTCAAAAACTTGTTATAGTGGCTAATTCATTTGAACTTAAACATGTTATTATCTAAATGGTATCAAATAATTAGTTTGGGAGAGCACCAACTAAAGATACAAATTTACATCTTCCCAATTTTCTAGAATTGTTTGCTACATTTAAATATGATGGTGTTTAGATGAGCTATAAGACTTTAAATTTTTTCCTTTCTCACTGAGGGATAATGCTAAGATATTGTTAAATTTGTTAGCACCTGGATCTATCAGAACTTGGGGTGATTTAGTGCAGAAATTCCTTGCTAAATATTTTCCACCATAAAAAACAACAAATTTTAGAAATGATATTACATCATTTTGTCAGTTTGAAGGGGGATCAATTTATGAAGCATGGGAATGATTCAAAGAACTGCTGAGAAGGTGTCCCCAGCATATTATACCAGATTGGTTAATAATTCAAAGCTTTTACAATGGATTAAGTGGATCTCTCATATCTATTATCGATGTCGCTACTGCTGGTTCATTGGTGTTAAAACCATTTCATGAAGCTTATGCTTTAATTGAAGAGTGGCCACTAATAATTTTCAATGGCCTTCTGAGAGGGTAAATCCTAAGAAAGTAGCCAATATTCATGATTCTAATGCTTTTGCAATATTAGCAAATCAAGTTGCCACAATTTCAAGGATGTTAGACCAATTTGGAATGAATTTTTCTCAAACAATTTCAATGATTAAATAAAATTCATTAGGCCAAATGGTAGATTCTCAAGCATTATTAGAAACTTTGAATGCCATAAACAATAAGCTAAATATCCCATATTCAAACTATTATAACCCAGGTTGGAAGAATCATCCTAACTTCAACTAGAATAACACTTTAGGTTGTAATAATCAATAATGGGGGAACAACCAAGTAAACTAATTTGGATACTAAAACAACCATGTTAATAATAATTATAGACTTGCTTATCCTCTAGGTTTTAACAGTAAACCACAATTCAAGGAGAAAGTTTCTTATAAAAGAAGTGGTGTTACAAATAGGAAATTAATTACAAAGTTGAGGAGCTACAATTAGAAATATTGAGAATTAATTCAAGAAAATAACAAATTCGTTAAGTAATAGATCCCAAGGAACACTTCCTAGTAATATAGAAGTAAATTCAAATGACAAGGTTAAAGAGCAAGTAAAAGTAGTTCAACTTAGAAGCGGAACTGAGTTGGAAGGTAGAGTTTAAAAAGAGATTGAAGTAGAGACACAAGAAATTGAAGGACCTGAGGAGGGCTCTCTGAATGGTTTGGAGAGACCTATTTCTCCACTTAAAATTGACTTGGAAAAACCATCACCTCTATTTCCTCAAAAACTTCATCAACAAAGTTGGATAAATAATTTTCAAGATTTATGGAAATCTTTAAAAAGCTTATGATTATTATTCCATTTATTGAAGCCTTAATACAAATGTCAAGCTATGTGAAGTTATGAAGGATATTCTTAATAGATAAAGGAAGTTTGAAGATTACATGATTCTTGCACTTAAGGAGGAGTGTAGTGTTATAATTCAGAAAAAGATTCCAAAAAAACTTAAAGATCCTGGTAGCTTCAAAATTCCATGTGCAATAAAAGACAGATTTTATGGGAAAGCTTTATGTGATTTAGGTGCAAACATTAACTTTATGTCTTTATCAATATTTAACAGTTTGGAATTAGGATAAATATCCCCTACTAAGGTAACTCAACAATTAACAGATCATTCAATAACATGTCATAAGGAAGTTATAGAAGATGTTTTAGTGAAAGTGGATTGACTTATATTTTTTGTTGATTTCATTGTGCTAGATATTGTGGAAGATAAGGAGATACCTATCATTTTGGGAAGACCTTTCCTAGTTGTAGGAAGAGCAATGATAGATGGGTAGAAATGGGAATTAACTATGTGCGCCAATGATTAAACAGTTACTTTAAATATTTCAAAATCAATGAAGTATCCTGCAAAAGGTAAAGATGATGAATGTTACAAAATGGATGTAATAAAATATCTAAGTGAATGTCATTTTAAAATAACTTTTGAAGAGAAATCTGAAGTGAAAGAGTTGGAACAAGAACAAGAAGAGGAATTCGAGCAATATGAAGATTTTTATAAGGAAGATTCAAATTATGTTTGAGAAAGTTTTGAAGTTTTGGATACTACAGAAAAGGATAAATCTTTTTGTGCATCGATTGAAAAACCTTTTGAACTTGAGTTGAAGTTGCTTTCTGAACATTTAAAATATGCCTTTTTAGGTGATTTCTCAATATAACATATTATAATTTCCTCAAATCTAACTACAAAAGAAGAAGAGAGTTTAATGAAAACTTTGAAGAATTATAAGAAAGCCTTTGGATGGATAATTGCAGATATTAAAAGAATTAGTACTTCAATTCATATGCCTAAAATTCATATAGAAGAGAACTACAAACCCAGGGTCGATCCTCAAAGGAGGTTGAATCTTATTATGAAAGAAGTTTGTAAGAAAGAAATTTTAAAGTGGTTAGATATTGGAAATATCTACCCTATTTCAGATAGTGCAAGGGATAGTCCAATTTACTGTGTTCATAAGAAAGTAGGAGTGATTGTGACTATGAATGAATATAATGAGTTAATACCAACAAGACAAGTCAAAGGGTGGCAAATATGCATTGATAATAGAAAAATAAATATTGTAACTATGAAAGATCACCTTCCACTACCCTTTTTAGATTAAATGTTGGATAGACTAGCTGGTCATAAATACTTTTTTTCTGGATGGATATACTGGTTATCACAAATACAAATTGCTCCTCAAGATCAAGAGAAAACAACTTTTACTAGTCCTTATGGTACATCTGCTTTTAGAAGAATGCCCTTTAGTTTGTGTAATACCCCTGCTACATTTCAAAGATGTATGATGGTTATTTTTTGTGATTTAATTGAAAAAAGAAATTGAAGTTTTTATGGATGATTTTTTAAAGTCTGGAACTTCATTTGAATCATGTTTATAATATTTATCGAGAGTTCTTAAGCGTTGTGAAGAAACAAATTTAGTCGTTTATTGGGAAAAATGTCAAAATATGGTAGCAGGAGGAATTGTTTTAGGACATCATATATCAGAAAATGGTACGGAAGTAGATCTTCCAAAAATTCATGTGATCGCTAATTTACCTCACTTAATAAATGTGAGGAAAAATAGGAGTTTTTTAGGACATATTGGATTCTATTGATATATTAAATACTTTTCAAAAATTACTAAGCCTCTACGGAATTTACTTGAAAAAGATGTAAATTTTAATTTTGATAAGAAGTGCCTAAAAGCTTTTAAGCTAATGAAAGAAAACTTAGTTACTGCACTAATTATTGTTTCACCAGATTGGAAAAAACCTTTTGAATTAATGTGTTATGCAAGTGTATATGTTATTGGAGTTATTTTAGGACAAAAGCATGATAAATTTTTCAAAGTAATTTATTATGCTACTAGAACTCTTAATGAAGCTCAAATTAATTATACCACAACTGAGAAAGAGTTATTAGCAATATTTTATGCATTTGATAAATTCAGATCATACTTAATTGGAACAAAATGTATTGTGCATACTGATCATTCTGCTATTAAATGTTTAATTAAAAATAATGATGCAAAACCAAGACTAATATGATGGATTTTTCTTATGCAAGAATTTGACTTTGATATAGTAAATAGAAAGGGAGCCGAGAATTAAATTGCTGGTCATCTGTACAGGCTTGAATTAAAAAAATTACTTTATTTTGAAAAAAAAAATTAATGAACATTTTCCAGGTGAAGAATTGTTTATTGTTAATGAGTGGTGTGTTCCATGGTATGTCGACTTAGTGAAATTTATTATTAGTGATATTTTACCCTATGATCTAACATATCAACGAAAGAAGAAATTTTTATCTAAAGCTAAGACTTAATTTTGGATGAATCAATTTTTTATAAACAAGGAAATGATCTAATTATTCAAAAATTTATGCCTTTAGAAGAAACTTATGAACTTATCCAAAAATGTCATAATTCTATTTTTTGGGGATATTTTGGTGTTGATAAAACAACAAACAAAATTTTGCAATCTAGATTTTATTGGCCTACAATATTTAGAGATCTTAACGCTTATGTTAAAAATTGTGATCGATGTCAACGAGTAGACAATTTTTCTAGAAGAAATGAGATGCCCCTCAATTATGTGTTGGAAGTTAAGATATGTGATGTTTGGGGATTAGATTTCATGAGACCATTTATACCATCTTTAAAAAATTTATATAGATTAATAGTAGTAGACTATGTATCCAAATGGATAGAATTTGTTGCTTTGCCTTCATGTGATGCTCAAAGTGTTGAAAATTTTTTTAAGGACGAATATATTATGTAGATTTTGGATGTCAAGAGTGATCATAACTGATGGGGGAAGTCATTTCAAAAATGCAATAATGAAAAAATTATTAAAGAAATACCATATCAACCATCGAATTACTACTGCTTATCATCATCAGAAAAGTGGTTTGGTTGAATTATTCAATCGTGAAATTAAAAGAAAATTGGAATAATCTGTGAATCCAACAAAAATGGATTGGTCAATCAAACTTAATTATGCATTGTGGGCTTAAAGGACAGCATATAAAGCTCATATAGGAATGCCCCCATATTGGCTAATATTTGGGAAAGCTTGACATTTACCAGCTGAACTTGGGCATAAAGCATATTGGATTATTAAGGAATTTAATTACAATTTAAAGGTTGCTAGTGAGAAAAGACTATTACAATTAAATGATCTTAAAGAGGTGAGGAATGGATCTTATGAGAGTGTTAAGATTTGAAAAGAAAAGATGAAGGTGTGGCATGATTGGAGGACTCCTAATATAAATTTCGAGTCAGGGCAACAAGTTTTGCTATATGACTCAAGGTTAAGATTAATTTTAGGAAAACTTAAGTCCAGGTGGATGGGCTCATTTGTTGTGAAAAAGGTTTATCCTTATGAAGCTGTGGATATCAAAGATCCTAAAACTGATAAAATATTCAAAGTGAATGGTCACAAGTTGAAACTCTATTTTTTAGGGGATCAACTTAAATTAAATGATCTTATATTGTTGGGTCAATTAGAACAAGCACTGGTTATGTCGGGCTGACGGTGTTAAACTAAACATTTTATGAGAGGTAACAAATAGTTATGAGTGTGTTTTTATTTTGAATGTTATATTGTTGTGTTTGATTAAGAAAAATTTGGTGGTATTTTGAATATATAATGAATTAATAATGATTATAAGACCTTAATAGATGACTTAGACATGTTAGAATGAGAATTTGGATGTTAAGCGGACCTATGCTAAAGTACATTTCTAGAAGAATTAAACATGATTTAGTGGTTTTTAACGTGGGTTGGTGGTTTGAGAATGTGTCCAGTAGTTTTCAGCTTCGTTCAAAGCCTATAAATAGTAGGGATTAAGAGAATTCTTAAAGCCTATAAATAGTAGGGAATGAAGAGAATTCTCACCCCACTTCAATTTTCACCCTAAAGTCTAAGTGAAGAGTGAGAGATCTTTGAAAAATATCTTCTTAAGAGATTGATATGAGTAAGAAAGAGGAAGCCATGAAGAAAAAGTTCATTAACAAAAGTGCGCAAGGGTTATACAATGGTTTCCTAGTCGTTAGTATAGAAGGAATATCGGAGAAGATCGTAAAGATTGAGGTTGGCATGGCTTTAATTGAAGTGAAGGTGAATGAGACCAACGCAGACTTGAAGCAAATGGATGGCAACTTAAGATGCAATTTAGCCATACAAGTTTTATAAAAGAAGAGGACAAGGCTATGTATGATACACCGAAAATATATGTATTTTTAGACCCATATTTTATACTCATTTTTTGTGATATTGCACTTTAATGGAAGGTATTTTGATGTTCTCTTGCAGGTTGTCTATTTTTAGGGCTTAAAGCAAAAAAGAAAGCAAAAAGGGTGAAATTTAGAAGCAAAATTTAAGTTTTTGAAGAACTGCTCAACACCAATAGAGCCGAGGTCAGCGCCGACGGCGCTGAACAATTTAATGCTGGAGATTCTTACTCAGCACCGACAGCGCCAGACCAGCGTCAAGGGTGCCAAAGGCGGTTCAGACCTTATTTCTAGAAGGTTTGATGTATTTGGATGACTTTTTGAAGAGTTTTTGGATGCACCTCTTGGAGAACTGACCTTGGGCTCTATTTTGGGCCAAATTTCATCAGAAAATACGCTCCTCCACATTTTTCACTCCTCTGCGTTCATTTTTCACTCCACATCATTCCATTTCACTACCATATTGGTGTCAATTAGTGATTTTGCTTTCATAGTTTAGAGTTTTTATGGTGAGATTTAGTATGAAACATTCTATAAGAATGTTGGAGAAGGAGAAAAGTGTGAGAGTTCTTCTTCCTTCATTTTTAAGAAAAGGCTACATAGGATTTGCTTTGAGAAAGAGTTCCAAATAAGTTTGTTTATTTATTTAGTGTTGTATGAACTTTATTTTATATCTAAAATTTGTGTTTTGTCGTATCTTTCTTATGATGTCTGAGTAGTTCTCTCTAACTTTCCCCCTACTCTGAGATATGGTAAAATGAAGAGATAAAATGAATGTGCCTTATGTAAAATAAAAAAAAATTGTGATGATTTTTCAACTTCGAACTTAATTTACTTTTCAATCTGGCCAATTGATTTGTTAAAATATGTTGTTAAACATATGATCCGGGAAATGGAGTATGAGTTCTACAACAGAGTGAGGATCACATTTGATTTCATGAAAGTGAAATTCGTTCATGAAATTAAGTGCAAATAAATAGGAAAATATTCTTTGTTGGGTGTGAAATTGGAGAATCTTTAGGGTGATAGACTAAAATCCCCAATTTGGTCTCAGTGTTTAAAAACTAAAGAAAGAGTTAGCCTTCAAGTGAAGGGAAGTGGGAGCTCTGGAGTGGGAGTCGGTATCCTCCTAGCCTAGCCACGGATTTAGGGACTAAACCTAAGATTAGTCAATGATTATCTATGCACTATATCAGGGCAGAGAATTAAAATTACTCCTATTTGGGACAATACATATTAAAAACATTTATCTCATCTCATTTCACCAGAATTTCATTGTAGTGGGAATGAGGCTTTTTGACATAAGAAATCTTCATTACCTAAACATAGTTCTTAGATTAGCATTTAATATTTAAATGTTGCATTTCTGTTTTTGCTAATATTTAAGTAATTTAGTTTGGTTAAAATCTCAACATTCAAAATTAGTGACAGTGATTTCATTTAATTTTCTATAAATCTCCTATTAAAATTTATCATTGCTATATTACACCTTCCCTGTGGGATCGATATTTAGGGCTTAAATAGAAAGTCCATTATTACTTGATAATGATACGCATACTTGCATAGAATTCCATTATTTATTGCTTATAATTTATATATATATATATATATATATATATATATATATATTACACAACTTACTTTTCATATAAAGATCAAGTTTTTGGCGTTGTAGTGGTGTCAACTTCATAAATCCTTACATACAAAAAATTTGGGATCAAGTTTTTGGCGCCATTTCCGAGGAAGGTAACAGTAAAATTTAATTAAATTAAATAGTTTTAATGAATTAGGAAATTTAGATAATATATATATATATATATATATATATATATATATATATTCATAAAAACATAAAAAATATATAATAGAAAAAATATAAAAAAAGAAGAGAGAAGATTATTTAAGAGTTTATTTCTTCTAAATTTTACCTTGCTTGCTATATTTGTTTATGCAAAATATTGGATTTGAAGGTTTAGTACCTTATGATTCAGAATTAGAATGTACAATTAGAAAAATTCAAAAACAACACAGAGAAACTAAAAATTTAAAAGAAATGGCGAATAATATAAAAAATCCAATAAATGAGAATCGACAAAGACCCTTAAATGATTATGCAAATCCAACAGCAGATGAACTTCATTTAACTATTCAAAATCGTGATGTTGCTGCTAATTCATTTGAGCATAAACCTGCTATTATTCAAATGGTACAAAATAATCAGTTTGGAGGATCACCTACTAAAGATCATAACTTACTTCTTTCTAGTTTTCTTGAAATTTATGCTACATTTAAATATGACATAGTGTCTAATGATGTTGTTAAGCTTAGACTTTTTCCTTCTTTATTAAGAGATAAAACCAAGGCTTAGTTAAATTTATTAGCACCCAGATCTATTAGAACTTGGGAAGAACTATCACAAAAATTCTTGGCTAAATATTTTCCACCCTCAAAAATCGCTAAGCTTAGAAATGATCATACATCTTTTTGTCAGTTTGAAGGGGAATCTATATATGACGCCTTGGAAATATTTAAGGATCTTCCTAGAAAATGTCCACACCATGTTTTGCCAAATTTGTTAATAATTCAAACCTTTTACAATAGATTGGTAGGATCAATAAGATCTATTATAGATGCTACTGCGGGTGGATCATTAATGTCAAAACCTTTTGATGAAGCATATTCTTTAATTGAAGAAATGACTACTAAAAATTTTCAATGGACCTCTGAAAGGGTAAATCCTAAGAGAGTATCTAGTATTCATGATTCTGATGCAAGGTCTATTTTTTCATCTCAAATTAATGATATTTCTAAAAAGATTGATCAAATAGGAGTGAACTATTCTCAAATACACCCAGTATTAGAGGAAAATTCACTAGGATAGATTATTGATACTCAACAATCTTATGAAACTTTAAATGTTATAAATAATCTAAATAATAATCCCCATTCTAATTATTTTAACCCGAGATGGAAAAATCACCCTAATTTTAGTTTGAATAATTATAATAATTCGGTGAATCCATCTGGAAATTTGAACAATCAAGGAAATCCTAATCTTCGACCTTATTATCCTCCAAGATTTAACTCCAATCCTAACCCACAAGTTAAGGAAAAGAAATTGACAATGGAAGAAGTGATGTTGATTATGGGAAATCAAATATAGAATCAAGGGGCTGCTATTAGAAATATTAAAAATCAATTAGGACATATTGCGACTGCACTTAGTGACAGACCTTCTGGAATTCTTCCGAGTACTGTGGAAGTTAATCCAAAAGATCAAAATAAAGAGCAAATTAAAGCTATTCAATTACGAAGTGAAAGTGAAATTGAAATAAGGATCCAAAGAGAAACTCAAGTTGATGAAGAGAAGGAAGAAATGGAAAATAATCAATAGGAAATTGAACAAACACAGGTTCCTGTTGAAAAATCATTACCTCCATTTCCTCAAAGACTGAAGCAGAAGAATAAAGATAAACAATTTACAAAATTTTTAGAAATCTTTAAGAAGTTAACGATAAATATTTTGTTTGTTGAAGCTTTGGAATAAATTCCAAGTTACGCAAAATTTATGAAGGATGTACTAAAGAAGAAAAGGAAGTTTACAGATCATAAGATAGTTGCACTGAGTGAAGAGTGTAGTGCTATTATCCAAAAAAGCTTCCTGAAAAATTAAAAGATCCTGGTAGCTTTACTATACCTTGTGCAATTGGTGAAAAGTTTTATGGAAAGGCTTTATGTGATTTAGGAGCGAGTATCAATCTAATGCCCTTATCGATCTTTAAACGTTTAGACTTGGGAGAAATTTCCCCTACTACTATAACTCTTTAGTTAGCTGACCGATCAATAACTTATCCAAAAGGAGTTATAGAGGATGTACTAGTCAAAGTGGATAAATTCATTTTCCCTGTAGACTTTACAATGTTGGATTTGGAGAAAGATAAAGATATTCATATTATTTTACGGAGACCATTTCTTACAACAGGAAGAGCTGTAATAGGTTTACAAAAAGGAGAATTAATAATGAGAGTTAATGATCAAAACGGAAATTAATATAGCAAATGCTATGAAATATCTTGCAATAGAAAAAGATAATGAATGTTTCAGAATAAAAGTAGTTAAGTATTTAAGTAATGAACAGTTTAGGAAAGAATTCGAAGATAAATTTAAGCAAGGAGAAATTTTTGAAAATGAAGATGAAGTTAAAGAAATAGATTTGGATTATACTCAGGGTAAATTTGAAATGTTAAACTTATTGGAAAACGAAAGTAAAAATCTTATTCCTTCAAGTATTAAACCACCTGAACTTAAATTAAAAATATTATCTGTCAATTCAAAATATGTATTTTTAGGAGAATCATCTACATTGTCTATTTTTATATCTTCCGAGTTAATTGAAATTCAGGAAGAAAAGTTAATGGAAATGTTGAACAAGTATAAAAAGGCTTTTAGATGGAGTTTAGCAGATATTAAAGGAATTAGTCATTCAATTTGTATGCAAATAATTTTATTAGATGAACAATATGAACCTAAAGCTGGTCCTCATAGAAGATTAAACCTGATAATGAAAGAAGTTAAAAAAGAGATTTTAAAATGGTTAGATGTTGGAATTATATATCATATTTCAGATAGTGTTTGGGTAAGCCCAATTCACTGTGTTTCAAAAAAGGAGGAGTAACTATTGAAGAAAACAAGAAAAATGAATTAATACCAATAAGATAAGTAACTGGTTAGCGAATTGCATTGACTATAGAAAATTAAATATGGCCACCATAAAAGATCACTTTCCTTTACCCTTTTTAGACTAAATGTTGGATAGATTTGTAAGGAATAGTATTATTATTTTTTAGATGGATACACCAGTTATCACTAAATTCTAATTGCTCCAGAGGATCAAGAGAAAATAACATTTATAAGCCCATATGGAACATTTTCTTTTCATAGAATGTCTTTTCGACTATGCAATGCACCTACAACATTTTAAAGATGTATGATGTTAATTTTAGTAATTTTATAGAACATGGAATGGATGAGTTATGGACAATTTTTCTGTATTTGGAACTTCATTTGAATTATACATTAATAATTTAGAAAAAGTTCTAGATGTATGTGAAAAAGTCAATTTAGTATCAAATTGTGAAAAATGTCAATTTATGGTTGCAGGAGGTATTGTACTTGGGCATAAAATTTTTGAAAAAGGCATGGAAGTAGATCTTGCAAAAATCCAAGTTATAGAAAAAGTATCACCACCTACTAGTGTTAAAGGGGCAGAAGTTTTCTAAGACATGCTGGTTTTCACAGGTGCTAAATAAAAAAAATTTCAAAAATAATTAAGCCTTTATGCCAACTTTTAGGAAAAGATACGAAATTTGATTTTAATGAAGAATGCATAAAAGCATTTGAATTATTAAAGAAAAAATTAGTCATTGCACTTATAATAGTACCACCTAATTGGGAAAAACCATTTGAAATAATGTGCGATGCTAATGAATATGCTTTTGGGATTGTATTAGAATAAGGCACGACAAAGTTTTTAAGGTTATATATTAAGCTAGCAAGACTCTAAATGAGGCTCAAATTAATTATACTACTACAGAAAGAGAGTTATTAGCTATTGTTTATGCCTTTGATAAATGTAGAACTTATTTAATTGGAACTAAATGTATAGTGCATACAGATCATTCTACTATTAAATATTTAATGCAAAAGAAGGATGTTAAACCATGGTTAATTAGATGGATACTTCTATTGCAAGAGTTTGATTTTACTGTGATTGATAGAAAAGAAAATGATAATTAAATAGCTGATCATTTGTCTAGAATAGAAATAAAAATATTAACTAATTTTGCAAAAGAAATTTAGAGAATTTCCCTAATGAACAATTATATAGTATTGATGAAATGAATGTACCGTGGCATGTTGATATAGTAAATTATATTGTAAGTGATATTCTACCACCTGATATAAAAAATCCACAATTAAATAAGTTTATATATGATTCAAAAAATTATTTTTGGGATGACCCATATTTATATAAACAATTTAAAGATCTAATTATTAGAAGATGTGTGCCTTATGAAGAAACTCAACAGATAATTGAAAGATGTCATGATTCTGAATTTAGAGGACATTAAGGAAAATTTTGAATTGTATATAAAATTTTATAAGGTAGATTTTATTGGCCTACTATTTTTAAAGATGTTAATGAATATATAAAAATGTGCGATAGATGTCAACGCGTAGGAAATATGTCTAGAAGAAATGAAATGTCTCTAAATTACACATTGAAAGTTGAAATTTTTTTTGCATGGGGATTAGATTTTATGGGACCATTTATGCATTCATTTGGAAACATATATATATATATATATATATATTACTTTTTGTTGATTATATGTCCAGTGGATTGAAGCTATTGTTGTACCTAGATGTAATGCTTGGAGTGTTTCTAAATTTTTAATTAAGAATATTTTTACAAGATATAGAACGCCGAGAAAAATTACTACTGATGGAAGATCTCATTTTAAGAATAAGAGAATCGAAAAATTAATTAAGAAATATGATATTATAGATAGATTCTCTACTGCTTATCATCCTCAGACTAGTGGTCTAGCAAATATATCAAATTGTGAAATTAAACGCATTTTAGAAAATATTGTAAATCTTTATAAATTAGATTGGTCTGCTAAACTTGACACAACATTATGGACATATAGAATTGCTTATAAGACTCTTATAGTAATGACTCCATACAAACTGATATTTGGAAAAACATGTCAATTACCTGTAGAATTAGAGCATAAAGCATTTTGGGCTATTAAGGAATTTTATTTTAATCTAAAAGATGCTGGTGAGAAAATATTATTGCAAGTTAATGAACTTGAGGAGTTTAGAAATGAAGCATATGATAATGTAAAAATCTATAAAGAGAAATTGAAAATATGACATGATAGGAAGATTATTCAGAGGAGATTTGAACATAGACAAGAAGTTCTATTATAGAATACAATATTGAGAATATTTCCAGAAAAATTGAAATCCAGATGGTTAGAGTCATTTAAAGTAATTAAAGTCTATCATTATGGAACCGTTGTGATTAAAGATCCTAACACTTGAAAGATATTTAAAGTTAATGGGAATCGTTTGAAACAATATTATGAAGGGCACATACCTCAATATAAAGAAGTTTTAATGTTAAGTCAACCTAACTAAACAAATGGTATGTCGGGCTGACAACATTAAACTAAGTGCTTTATGAGAGGCAACCCATACTTATATGTTTCTCAACCCAACTAAACAAATGATATGTCGGGCTGACGACATTAAACCAAGCGTTTTATGGGAGGCAACCCATACTTATTTGTTTATGTTTTACTTTTTAGTTTATTAAGTTTCTTATATATTAGTAGATAATAATCCTACACAATTACATTTTTTATAAATTAATCCTAATATTGGTATTGGAAGAAAAGTTGAGATTTAATTGAACGAAAAATTAAAAAATTGCAAAAATTTGGCCACTGGCGCCGACGGCGCCCAAGGAAATTGATCTCAGCGCCGGCAGTGCCCCTTGAGAGCACCGGCAACGCCCCTTGAGAGTGCTTGCGGCGCCGAGGAAGGTTGGACGGTTCTTGCGACTTTTGGAGGACTTTGGAGGGATTTTGCTCCATAAAAACCGCCAGGAGATGTTTTTAAAGTCCTAAAAACTGCCTAGGACGCCTAGAAACTTCCTATTTTTAGATTCCATGGCTTCCAATTCCAGAAATACTTTGCGGTATGGAGTTTTTAATAGAAGAAAGTTTATTAGTTTTAAAGTGCAGAGATTATACTATAAAATTATTACGAAGAAGATATTGATCAAAGAAAGATGATTTGTTAATCATGGGTTGATCAATCCAAGTGCTCCAGTTGACAAGATCATTTTGCAAAGGCGATGAAAAGTTTTGTGTTACACTACCGCTGCGGTTATTATACCTGTAGTGAAGGAGTTCTATGCAAATTGACATGGAATTACCCAAGGAGTTGTCTTCATTCGAGGTAAGTTTGTACCATTTACTTCTGCGAGGATAATGTAAGATATTTATAATTTTCTGATGGATGAAAGTGATATGTGGGAAGTACAAGATGAATGATATATTAGTTTTCCTACTTCATCACTTAATCCAATTTCAAAACAATGACATTTCTTTATTTGTGCAAAATTACTCCCTACTATGAAGATCAGTAAAGTCACCAAGGAGAGTACTATTTTAAACTACTGCATTCAAATGGAAAAACCTATTAATATAGATTCAGTTATATTGAAATTTGTGGTGGGAATCACTATGAATGGGCCAATTTATGGACTTCGACATCCTTCAACAATTTTTCTGATTTGCAGTCAATCCCAAGTGTCATATGAAAGTTGGGAAAAATTTTTACTTCCATGGGAGCCTATGATTCATATTGATGATTAGTATGTTGGTAATGGAAATGAAGCACTAAATGCTATTATAGATCATTCTTCACATGCTTCATCTCCATTAATGCCACCAACAGTTGGAAGTTTGCTTGCTTTAGAGAAGAAATTGAAGAAAATTGAAAGAGAACTTCAGCGTATTATGAATCCAGTAGGAGATCTCAAGTACCTTTTTGATCACCTAGATTGCAGAATGAAAGATAATTTTGATCACACTGGAACTTTTGAAACAGGATTAGTTCTGATGTTTAAAGAAAAGGGGTGGATCAAAAAAAGTTTGTCAGATCAATTCCCGTACCAATCCTTCTACAACCCATGTGTTCATTACCAATCTATGGGAGATATTAGAGGAGGTGAAAGCACTGAAGATGATGTTGAATGATTAAAGATTGTGAACTCTATACTTGCTTTAAACAGTTTATCTATTTTAGTGTAATTCTATGGATTTGGTTAGGTTTGATTTGGTTTGATTTTGCTTTAGAGTTCTGAACATTGATTATGTGTATAGTTTTGTGTCAGGGTTTAGTGTTGTGGCTTGATTTCGATGCTGATTTATTATTAGTTTGTTTAATAAGTATGAATTTGTGAAATGTGTTTGTAAAAAGTGTATTTTCATATATAAAAGACAGTTTGTTGTTGTCTGTGAAAATGATTGTTTGTGAAATATGTATTTATGAATTTAGATAAAAATTTGTGTTTAAAAATAAAAACTTTGGAGAAAATTGAAAGGAAATTGAAATTTTGAAAAATCAAAATAGTGAACTTCGGGCCTTCAACGCCAACGGCGCCCTCAACCCAAAAGCAGCGAATCAACCCTTTAATTCACGATTTTCACTTTAAACCTCCATTTTTACCGCCTTAAGTCACCTTCAACCTTTGGTTTTGCACCTAGGGCTTGATTTTGGGCAGATTTGAGGCAATTTTGAGGCAAATAACTTTGGATTTCATCTTCTCTAGGTAAGAGCTACACTTTAAAGTAAAATTTTTTTGTTTTCACCAAAGATTTTTCTAACATTGACTAGATCTAAAATTTTTAAATTTTTTTGAGAAATTTTGAAAAAATTCTTTGGTGAAGAACTCTTACTTAGTGGATTTAAGTTTAAAGTAGTTCACATTTTGATTTTCAGAATCTTTGGGATTTAATCCAAATTTTTTAAATTTTGCTAGATTTTCTATGGCACCTTTGAGCAAAGGAAAAGTAGAATATGATGAGCAGAGATTTGTTAGCTTTAGAGCCAGTTCTCGATTTCATAGTTTGCAAGAAAATAAAAAAGTAATTCAAGACTGAGGTTTTAAAACCCAGGAGGAGAAGTTGAACGATTGATTACCTTTCGGCAATGGGAAAACTTCTGCTATTTTACTACCGATGCGATAGTTGGGATTGTAATGAAATCTTATGCCAACCTTCTTGATGCTTCTGATGATTTTGTTTTTGTTCGAGGAAAAAAGGGTGGAGTTCATTCTAAGAAAAATTAATGAATTTTATCAGTTAGAAGATGTGTATAGATGTCAGTATCATTCTTTTTCTACTACAGATCAGGATTTAGATGAAATTATTTTTTTTCTGATAAGTGAAAAAGGGGCTTGGAAAATAAAAAATGGAGTTAAAGTTAACTTTCCCTTTTCTATGTTAAATGTAGTATCTAAAACATGGAACTATTTTATTTCTGGGAGGATGATTCCAACGAATCATTAAAGTGAAGTGACCAAGGATAGAGCCATCCTGAACTACTTTATTCAGTAAGTGATGGATATAAATGTAGGCTTTATCATTTATATGAACAATCGATCTATTGCTCTAAGAGAGACCACTGCTGGATTGGCACACCATGCTCTGATTTGCACACTTTGTGAGCATGTCGGAGTTGACTCAGACCTGATGAGGAGAGGATTGAGCCTCAGAGACCCAGTGGGCCTGACAACATCAAAACCTATGAGTTCCATGTTCATTGGAGATCTAGAAGACAAGTCGGAGATATTCCTTCTACTTTTAGAACCCCTAGTGAGCCTACTTCAAGAGACCCCAGCAATGGGAAGTTATTGACCAGATGATGACTCAACAGGGAGATATTTTGAAGATGGATCATAGGATGCATAATATAGAGGCCAGTAATGCTCACATTGATGATCTGATTCGCCAGAAATTTGAGTATGATGCTTCTTATGATGATGCTTTAGTGAGACACCTGAGGGTGACCTACAGTTTAGTTCCTTATTCACCCTACTTATACTCCATATCAGCAGCAGAAGTTAGATGTTGATGATGAGGAAGATAATGCTGATGATCTATTTTCTTTGTTTGTTTATGTTTGTATTGTGTGATTGTATTATTTGTGTTATGATGTTGTTGAGACTTTGTTTGTTATGTTATGTTAAACTGTAATGTGGAAAATTGTTTTCATTTTTAGAATTTAGTTTAGTTTTGTTGTTACTTTCAACACATTATTATGTATTGTGATTAGCTCTTTCTCAGCAAACTTTATATGTATTATGTGTAATTTAATATTTTTAGCTTGTAGTTTTCATATTAACATCTGCAACATTTCAAAATTTATGTTCAAAAATTAGAATCTCCAACAGGTATGATTTTTTTATGTATTTAATGCTTTCATTTACCCTTCATCTTTAAAGTTCTTCATGTAAAAATCGTTTAAAAAATTTAAGTTAGGGGGAGAAGAAATATCATTATTAGAAAAGAACTTAATTTTATTTGTCCTCACTTAACTATATTTTCAAAATTTAAAATTTAACATGACCTTTAGTATTAGGAGTTAACTTTGGATAAATATATTTATGTTTCTAAATTTATAGTAAATTTAAGTAAAAATTTTCAATAATAAGGGTTAATTATAGGGCCTAAAATATTTGGTAAAAGAGCATAAGACTATGTTTTTCTATTTTTAGTAAAAGAAATTTATATTTTTGAAGTATTAAAAATCTTAAAGAGGTTCATGTAAAAAGAAAAGAATTAAACTTTATGAAATCTTTAAGTTAATATAAATTTGTTAAGTGAAGAAACGTAAAAAGTTTTTAACTTTAAGAAGATGATAGTGAAGTTCAAAATTATTAAAGGTTATCCAGATATAGTAATCCTCATAAAAAGAAAAGAAAAGAAAAAGAAAAAGAAAAAAAGAAAAATAAAAGAAAAAGAAAAAAAGAAAAAGAAAAGCTATGAGGAAAAGCTTGAGGAAATGTCTAATTAAAGATTGGCTTCACTTGAATCAACTTCAGGAAAAAGACTTGGACACATTTTCTAAACTTTTTATTTCAATGTTAACTTAATTATTAATAAAGTTTTATGAAGTTCTTTTTCATATGAATTTCCTATGTGACTTTAATATAACAAATTGCATTTTTTTCTTGAAAGAAATAGAGGATCAAAAACCATAAACTTAATTACTGGATAACCTTACACCTTTAGTATTAACTGCAGTTCTTTTGAATTTTTTTTAAGTTAAAACTATTATAATTAGAAAACTAAAATATGGAAGTTTAAAAGTTAAATTCTTTCCCATAAGTCATATTTTTTATGTAGTAGAGAAGTTACTTGAGGACAAGTAACATGTAAGTTTGGGGGATTTTGATACACCAAAAATATAGCAATTTAGAACCATATTTTATACTCATTTTTGGCGATATTGGACTTTAATGGAAGGTATTTTGATGTTTTCTTGCAGATTGTTGATTTTTAGGGCTTAAAGCAAAAAAAAAAGCAAAAAGGNGTCTCTAAATTACACATTGAAAGTTGAATTTTTTTATGCATAGGGATTAGATTTTATGGGACCATTTATGCATTCATTTGGAAACATATATATATTACTTTTTGTTGATTATATGTCCAAATGGATTGAACTTCTTGTTGTACCTAGATGTAATACTTGGAGTGTTTCTAAATTTTTAATTAAGAATATTTTTACAAGATATAGAACGCCGAGAAAAATTATTACTGATGGAGGATCTCATTTTAGGAATAAGAGAATTGAAAAATTAATTAAGAAATATGATATTACAGATAGATTCTCTACTTCTTATCATCCTCAGACTAGTGGTCTAGCAAAGATATCAAATTGTGAAATTACACGCATTTTAGAAAATATTGTAAACCTTTATAAATTAGATTGGTCTGCTAGACTTGACACAGCATTATGGACATATAGAATTGTTTATAAGACTCTTATAGTAATGACTCCATACAAACTGATATTTGGAAAAACATGTCACTTACCTGTAGAATTAGAGCATAAAGCATTTTGGGCTATTAAGGAATTTTTTTTTAATCTAAAAGATGCTGGTGAGAAAATATTATTGCAACTTAATGAACTTGAGGAGATTAGAAATGAAGCATATGATAATGCAAAAATCTATAAAGAGAATTTGAAAATATGACATGATAGGAAGATTAATCAGAGGAGATTTGAACCTAGACAAGAAGTTCTATTATATAATACAAGATTGAGATTATTTCCAGGAAAATTGAAATCCAGATGGTTAGGGTAATTTAAAGTAATTAAATTCTATCATTATGGAACCGTTGTGATTAAAGATCCTAACACTTGAAAGATATTTAAGGTTAATGGGCATCGTTTGAAACAATATTATGAAGGGCACATACCTCAATTTAAAGAAGTTTTAATGTTAAGTCAACCCAACTAAACAAATGGTATGTCAGGTTGACGATATTAAACTAAGTGATTTATGAGAGGCAACCCATACTTATATGTTTCTCAGCCCAACTAAACAAATGATATGTCGGGTTGACGACATTAAACCAAGCGCTTTATGGGAGGCAACCCATACTTATTTGTTTATGTATTACTTTTTAGTTTATTAAGTTTCTTATATATTAATAGATAATAATCCTACACAGTTACATTTATTATAAATTATTCCTAATATTGGTATTGGAAGAAAAGTTGAGATTTAATTGAACGAAAAATTAAAAAATTGCAAAAATTTGGCAACTGGCGCCGACGGCGCCCAAGGAAATTGATCTCAGCGCCGGCAGCGCCCCTTGAGAGCGCTGGCAACGCCCCTTGAGAGTGCTTGCGGCGCTGAGGAAGGTTGTACGGTTCTTGCGACTTTTGGAGGACTTTGGCGGGATTTTGCTCCATAAAAACCGCCATGAGATGTTTTTAAAGTCCTAAAATCTGCCTAGAACGCCTAGAAACTTCCTATTTTTAGATTCCATGCCTTCCAATTCCAGAAATACTTTGAGGTATGAGTTTTTAATAGAAGAAAGTTTATTAGTTTTAACGTGCAGAGATTATACTATAAAATTATTACGAAGAAGATATTGATCAAGGAAAGATGATTTGTTAATCATGGTTTATCAATCCAAGTGCTCCAGTTGACAAGATCATTCTGCAAAGGCGATGAAAAGTTTTGTGTTACACTACCGCTGTGGTTATTATACCTGTAGTGAAGGAGTTCTATGCAAATCGACATGGAATTACCCAAGGAGTTGTTTTCGTTCGAGGTAAGTTTGTACCATTTACTTCTACGAGGATTAATTAATTGTATATGATAGAAAATGTTCCAATCTGTCATTATGCAAATTTCATTCCTATGCGAGATTTAATGTAAGATATTTATAATTTTCTAATGGATGAAAGTGATATGTGGGAAGTATGAGATGAATGCTATATTAGTTTTCCTACTTCATCACTTAATCCAATTTCAAAAGAATGACATTTCTTTATTTGTGCAAAATTACTCCCTACTATGAAGATCAGTAAAGTCACCAAGGAGAGTGCTATTTTAAACTACTGCATTCAAATGGAAAAACCTATTGATATAGATTCACTTATATTGAAATTTGTGATGGGAATCACTATGAATGGGCCAATTTATGGACTTCGACATCCTTCAACAATTTTTCTGATTTGCAGTCAATCCCAAGTGTCACATGAAAGTTGGGAAAAAGTTTTACTACCATGGGAGCCTATGATTCATATTGATGATTAGTATGTTGGTAATGGAAATGAAGCACTAAATGCTATTATAGATCATTCTTCACATGCTTCATCTCCATAAATGCCACCAACAGTTGGAAGTTTGCTTGCTTTAAAGAGGAAATTGAAGAAAATTGAAAGAGAACTTCAGAGTATTATGAATGTAGTAGGAGATCTCAAGTACCTTTTTGATCACCTAGATTGGAGAATGAAAGATAATTTTCATCACACTGGAACTTTTGAAGCAGGACTAGTTCGGATGTTTAAAGAAAAGGGGTGGATCAAAAAAAGTTTGTCAGATCAATTCCTGTACCAATCCTTCTACAACCTATGTGTTCATTACCAATCTATGGGAGATATTAGAGGAGGTGAAAGCATTGAAGATGAGGCTGAATGATTAAAGATTGTGAACTCTATACTTGCTTAAAAAAGTTTATCTATTTTAGTGTAATTCTATGGATTTGGTTAGGTTTGATTTGGTTTTATTTTGCTTTAGAATTCTAAACATTGATTATGTGTATAGTTTTGTGTCAGGGTTTAGTGTTGTGGCTTGATTTCGACGCTGATTTATTATTAGTTTGTTTAATAGGTATGAATCTGTGAAATGTGTTTGTATAAAGTGTATTTTCATATATAAAAGACAGTTTGTTGTTGTCTGTGAAAATGATTGTTTGTGAAATATGTATTTATGAATTTAAATAAAAATTTGTGTTTAAAAATACAAACTTTGGAGAACATTGAAAGGAAATTGAAATTTTGAAAAATCAAAATAGTGAACTTCGGGCCTTCAATGCCAACGGCGCCCTCAACCTAAGAGGAGCGAATTAACCCTTTAATTCACGATTTTCACTTTAAACCTCCATTTTTACCCCCTTAAGTCACCTTCAACCTTTGGTTTTGCACCTAGGGCTTGATTTTGGGCAGATTTGAGGCAATTTTGAGGCAAATAAACTTCGAATTTCATCTTCTCTAGGTAAGAGCTACACTTTAAAGTAAAATTTTTTTATTTTCACTAAAGATTTTTCTCACATTAACTAGATCTAAAATTTTTAAATTTTTCTGAGAAATTTTGAGAAAATTCTTTGGTGAAGAACTCTTACTTAGTGGATTTAAGTTTAAAGTAGTTTACATTTTGATTTTCAGAATCTTTGGGATTTAATCCAATTTTTTTAAATTTTGCTAGATTTTCTATGGCACCTTCAAGCAAAGAAAAAGTAGAATATGATGAGCAGAGATTTGTTAGCTTTAGAGCCAGTTCTCGATTTCATAGTTTGCAAGAAAATAAAAAAGTAATTCAAGACCGAGGTTTTAAAATCTAGGAGGAGAAGTTCAATGATTGATTATCGCTCGGCAATGGGAAAACTTCTGTTATTTTACTACCGATGCGATAGCTGGGATTGTAATGAAATTTTATGCCAACCTTCTTGATGCTTCTGATGATTTTGTTTTTGTTCAAGGAAAAAGGGTGGAGTTTATTCTAAGAAAAATTAATGAATTTTATCAGTTAGAAGATGTGTATAGATGCCAGTATCATTCTTTTTCTACTACAGATCAGGATTTAGATGAAATTATTTTTTTTTGATAAGTGAAAAGGGGCTTGGAAAATAAAAAAATGGAGTGAAAGTTAAGTTACCTTTTCTATGTTAAATGTAGTATCTAAAACATGGAACTATTTTATTTCTGGGAGGATGATTCCAATGAATCATTAAAGTGAAGTGACCAAGGATAGAGTCATCCTGAACTGCTGTATTCAGTAAGTGATGGATATAAATGTAGGCTCTATCATTTATATGAACAGTTGATCTATTGCTCTAGGAGAGACCACTGCTGGATTGGCACACCTTGCTCTGATTTGCACACTTTGTGAGCTTGTCGGAGTTGACTCAAACCTGATGAGGAGAGGACTGAGCCTCAGAGACCCAGTGGGCCTGACAACATCAAAACCTATGAGTTCCATGTTGATTGGAGATCTAGAAGACAGGTCGAAGATATTCCTTCTACTTCTAGAACCCCTAGTGAGCCTACTTCAAGAGATCCCAGCAATAGAAAGAGAGTTATTGACCAGATGATGACTCAACAGGGAGATATTTTGAGGATGGATCATAGGATGCAGAATATAGAGGCCAGAAATGCTTACATTGATGATCTGATTCGCCAAAAATTTGAGTATGATGCTTCTTATGATGATGCTTTAGTGAGACACCTGAGGGTGACCATACAGTTCAGTTCCCTATTCACCCTACTTATACTCCATATCAGTAGCAGAAGTTAGATGTTGATGATGAGGAAGATAATTCTGATGATCTATTTTCTTTGTTTGTTTATGTTTGTATTGTGTGACTGTATTATTTATGTTATGATGTTGTTGAGACTTTGTTTGTTATGTTATGTTAAACTGTAATGTGGAAAATTGTTTTCATTTTTAGAATTTAGTTTAGTTTTGTTGTTACTTTCAACACTTTGTTATGTATTGTGATTAGCTCTTTCTCAGCAAACTTTATATGTATTATGTGTAATTTAATATTTTTAGCTTGTAGTTTTCATATTAACATCTCCAACATTTCAAAATTTATGTTCAAAAATCAGAATCTCCAACATGTATGATTTTTTTATGTTTTTAATGCTTTCTTTTACCCTTCATCTTTAAAGTTCTTCATGTAAAAATCTTTTAAAAAATTTAAGTTAGGGGGAGAAGAAATATCATTATTAGAAAAGAACTTAATTTTATTTGTCCTCACTTAACTATATTTTCAAAATTTTAAATTTAACATGACCTTTAGTATTAGGAGTTAACTTTGGATAACTATATTTATGTTTCTAAATATATAGTAAATTTAAGTAAAAATTTTCAATAATAAGGGTTAATTCTAGGGGCTAAAATATTTGGTAAAAGAGCATAAGACTATGTTTTTCTATTTTTAGTAAAAGAAATTTATATTTTTTAAGTATTAAAAATCTTAAAGAGGTTCATGTAAAAAGAAAACAATTAAACTTTATGAAATCTTTAAGTTAATATGAATTTGTTAAGTGAAGAAACGTAAAAATTTTTTAACTTTAAGAAGAGGATAGTGAAGTTCAAAATCATTAAAGGTTATCCAGATATAGTAATCCTCATAAAAAGAAAAGAAAAGAAAAAGCAAAAAAGAAAAGGAAAAGAAAAAGAAAAAAAGAAAAAGAAAAGATGTGAGGAAAAGTCTGAGGAGATGCCTAATTAAAAATTGGCTTCACTTGAATCAACTTAAGGAAAAAGACTTTGACACATTTTCTAAACTTTTTTATTTGAATGTTAACTTAATTATTAATAAAGTTTTATGAAGTTCTTTTTCATATGAATTTCCTATGTGACTTTAATATAACAAATTGCAATTTTTTCTTGAAAGAAATAGAGGATCAAAAACCTTAGACTTAATTACTGGATAACCTTACACCTTTAGCATTAACTGCAGTTCTTTTGAATTATTCTTAAGTTAAAACTATTATAATTAGAAAACTAAAATATGGAAGTTTAAAAGTTAAATTTTTTACCATAAGTCATATTTTTTATGTAGTAGAGAAGTTACTTGAGGACAAGTAACATGTAAGTTTGGGAGATTTTGATACACTGAAAATATAGCAATTTAGAACCATATTTTATACTCATTTTTGGCGATATTGGACTTTAATGGAAGGTATTTTGATGTTTACTGCAGATTGTTGATTTTTAGGGCTTAAAGCAAAAAGAAAGCAAAAAGGATGAAATTTAGAGTCAAAATTTAAGTTTTTGAAGAAATGCTCAGTGTCGGCAGCGCCGAGGTCAGCACCGACGGCGCAGAAAAATTTAACGCTGGAGATTTTTACTCAGCGCCGATGGCGCCAGACCAGCGCCGACAGTGTCAAAGGCGGTTCAAACCCCGTTTCTAGAAGGTTTGATGAATTTAGACAACTTTTTGAAGAGTTCTTGGAGGCACCTCTTCCAGAACCAACCTTGGGCTCTATTTGGCGCCGAATTTCATCAGAAAATTCGCTCCTCTACGTTCATTTTTTGCTCCACATCATTCCATTCCACTACCATATTGGAGTCAATTAGTGATTTTGCTTTCATAGTTTAGAGTTTTTGTGGTGAGATTTAGTGTGAAACTTTTCGTAAGAGTGTTGGAGAAAGAGAAAAGTGAGAGAGTTCTTCTTCCTCCATTTCTAAGGAAATGCTACAAAGGATTTGCTTTGAGAAAGAGTTCCAGATAAGTTTGTTTGTTTATTTAATGTTGTATGAACTTTGTTTAATATATGAAATTTGTGTTTTTTCATATCTTTCTCATAAATTCTGAGTAGTTCTTTCTATCTTTCCCCCTACTCTGAGATATGGTGAACTGAAGAGATAAATTGAATGTGCCATAATTAAAATATAAAATAAATTGTGATAATTTTTCAACTCCAAACTTAATTTACTTTTCAGTCTGGCCAATTGATTTGTTAAAATATGTTATGAAACATATGATTCGGGAAATGGAGTATGAGCTCTACAACAGAGTGAGGATCACATTTGATTTCATGAAGGAGAAATTTGTTCATGAAATTAAGTGCAAATAAATAGGAAAATATTCTTTGTTGAGAGTAAAATTGGAGAATATTTAGGGTGATAAACTAAAATTCCCAATTTGATCTTAGTTTTGAAAAACTAAAGCAAGAGTTTGCCTTCAAGTGAAGGGAAGTGGGAGCTCTGGAGTGCAAGTCAATATCCTCCTAGCCTAGCCACAGATTTAGGGACTAAACATAAGATTAGTCATTGATTTTCTATACACTGTATTAGGGTAGAAAATTAAAATTGCTCCGATTTGGCACAATATATATTAAAAATATTTATCTCATCTCATTTCACGAGAATTTATTGTAGTGGGAAGGATGCTTTTTTACATATGAAAACTTCATTACCTAAACATAGTTCTTAGATTAGTATTTAATATTTAAATGTTGCATTTCTGTTTTTGCTAATAGTTAAGTAGTTTAGTTTGGTTAAAATCTCAACGTTTGAAATTAGTGACAGCGATTTCGTTTGATTTTCTATAAATTTCCTATTAAAATTTATCATTGCTAACTTACACCTTCCCCATGGGATTGATATTTGGGGCCTAAATAGAAATTCCATTATTACTTGATAACGATACGTATACTTACGTAGAATCCCATTATTTATTACTTATAATTTATANTGTTTTCTTGCAGATTGTTGATTTTTAGGGCTTAAAGCAAAAAAAAAAGCAAAAAGGATGAAATTTAGAGTCAAAATTTCAGTTTTTGAAGAAATGCTCAGCGTCGGCAGCGCCGAGGTCAGCACCGACGGCGCAGAAAAATTTAACGCTGGAGATTTTTACTCAGCGCTGATGGCACCAGACCCCGTTTCTAGAAGGTTTGATGTATTTAGACAACTTTCTGAAGAGTTCTTGGAGGCACCTCTTTGAGAACCAACCTTGGGCTCTATTTGGGGCCGAATTTTTTCAGAAAATTCGCTCCTCTACGTTTTTCACTCCTCTACGTTCATTTTTTGCTCCACATCATTCCATTTCACTGCCATATTGGAGTCAATTAGTGATTTTTCTTTCACAGTTTAGAGTTTTTGTGGTGAGATTTTGTGTGAAACTTTCCGTAAGAGTGTTGGAGAAAGAGAAAAGTGAGAGAGTTCTTCTTCCTTCATTTCTAAGGAAAGGCTATAAAGGATTTGCTTTGAGAAAGAGTTCCAGATAAGTTTGTTTGTTTATTTAATGTTGTATGAACTTTATTTAATATATGAAATTTGTGTTTTGTCATATCTTTCTCATAAATTCTGAGTAGTTCTCTCTATCTTTCCCCCTACTTTGAGATATGGTGAACTGAAGAGATAAATTGAATGTGCCATAATTAAAATATAAAATAAATTGTGATAATTTTTTAACTCCAAACTTAATTTATTTTTCAGTTTGGCCAATTGATTTGTTAAAATATGTTATGAAACATATGATCCGGGAAATAGAGTATGAGCTCTACAACAGAATGAGGATCACATTTGATTTCATGAAGGAGAAATTCGTTCATGAAATTAAGTGCAAATAAATAAGAAAATATTCTTTGTTGGGTGTAAAATTGGAGAATATTTAGGGTGACAAAATAAAATTCCCAATTTGATCTTAGTGTTGAAAAACTAAAGCAAGAGTTAGCCTTCAAGTGAAGGGAAGTGGGAGCTCTGGAGTGCGAGTCGCTATCCTCCTAGCCTAGCCACAGATTTAGGGACTAAACATAAGATTAGCCAATGATTTTCTATGCACTATATTAGGGTAGAGAATTAAAATTGCTCCGATTTGGCACAATATATATTAAAAACATTTATCTCATCTCATTTCACGAGAATTTATTGTAGTGGGAAGGATGCTTTTTCACATATAAAATCTTCATTACCTAAACATAGTTCTTAGATTAGTATTTAATATTTACATGTTGCATTTCCGTTTTTGCTAATAGTTAAGTAGTTTAGTTTGGTTAAAATCTCAACGTTTGAAATTAGTGACAGTGATTTCGTTTGATTTTCTATAAATTTCCTATTAAAATTTATCATTGCTAACTTACACCTTCCCCAAGGGATCGATATTTGGGGCCTAAATAGAAATTTCATTATTACTTGATAACGATACGTATACTT
>NEWO01000224.1:361088-389780 GCA_003013225.1 Phalaenopsis aphrodite
CAATTTGGGTCAAAATGACCAGAAGTTGAGTTTGGGTTAGGCTAGCCATGATATTGTGCTCAATTGATTGATCAAAATTTTGTAGATGATTCTCATGAAGATTTTTGGTGAAGGATTGTTGTAGTTTTGATTTTATTGGGAAGCTCAATTTGAAGGGTTTTAGGATTTTGGTCAATTTGGGCATGTTGGGCTAGACTTGGGTCTAGGTTGAACTAAGTCCAAATTTATGGTTGAAAATGGTCTATATGAATATCATGAACAGTTTTCAACATAAATTGGGTGTCAATTTTGGGGTTAGGGCATTCAATTAGGTGACATTTGGAGACATGGCCAATTTGGGGCAAATTTGGAGATTTTTGGACTTAGGTTAAAATTAAATGAAATTGAGGCGTCACCAAGGCCAATTAAAGGTCAAATTTGATGTTTATGAATGTTATGAAGAATTTAGGGTCCATATTTAGGCAATTAAGTAGGCTATGGGTTTCAACTGGGTGGGATTAAGTCATAGGGCCAAAATTGGGGGTTTTAAATTAGATCAACATTGAGCTCAAAGCATGGGCCAATTAGACATAGATTTAGTTTAGATTGGTCATGTGAAAGGTGAATTTGAGTTTATAATTGAAATTGAGGGGAATTGGACTCAATTTGATGGACATTTGAGGTGAATTTTGGGAAGTTGGGCCTTTAAAGGTAATTTGGTGATTTTGGTCAAAATGGTCAAATTGGCCAAATTGTACTTAATTATGGGGTCCACATTGGTTTTGGAGACATTTGCAGTGATTTTGGATATTTTTTGGAAAGTTTGGGGTGCCAAGAGTATTTTTGTAACTTTGGCAATTTTCAGGGTATTTGGTAAATTTGGAATTTTTGGGTAGTTTATGGCAATTTGGGTATTTTGAAATGATTTAAAATGATTTTTGAACAAATCTGGGTATTTTTGGTGAAATTAAGGATTTTGACCAAATTTGGGGCTTCAAGGGCATTTAAGTAATTTGGGTGGATTTGGGGCAAAAGGCCAAGTTGGACATTTTGATAAAAATAGGGTACCAATCACCCTATATGAGCTATGGACCAATGAAATCCCCATTTGGGTCCTCTATGTATTGGTCTTAGCTAAACCCTAGCCTAGGGCCAATGGGTTTAAAAAACCATCTACATGAGTCTCACAAAAGATCAAGGAATCGAAGTCAACAATTTTTTGTTTCAGGGTTATGAGTGGATATAGGCGATAGTGAGTGCAGTGAGTGAACTAGCTCTAGATCAACACCCAGAGTCAACCCTAAGGTCAAACAGTACTATGGGGACTCTCCTTGAGATCCTCCATACTGACCCCACCTACAAAGTGCTAGAGGATATGACCAATATGTGAAACTTCAAGTTGAACAAAGAGGAGTTTAGAGTTTCTATTGGTGAGGGTTCCTTTTCTAGTTTTCTAGGAATAGTCAATAGAAAGGTCCCATGACTCGACCCTAGGCTACTAAAAAGGGAAAACTAAACCTCAACCAAAGGTGAGGTCAGCATTATGGTCCAAGGAAAATCAATGCCTTTCTCACCTAAGGTAATAAATTTGTTTTACTAGCTGCCCCCTAGTGTATTGTGTTTTTATACGAATTATAATCCAATTGAGGAGGAGCTGGATGAGATCATATGTTTGTTGACTACGAGAAGAGGATTGTGGAAGAAAACAAAAGATAGAAGAGTCAATTTCCCTGAGTCAAAACTATATGCCACTTCGAATGTGCGGCATTACTTTATTTTAGCTTGTCTGCTCCAAACCAATCACCTTGGTGAAGTTACAAGAGATAGAGCTACTTTGAACTATTGTATTTAGCAGTTCAAGCCGATGATACTAGATCCTTGAACTATTAAATTATCATCAGTTCTACTACAGCTGCCACTACTGCAAGTTTGGGATTCGCATCCTTAATCTTTTTCTTATTCGAGCAGGCTGGTGTTAGATTCAACAATTGGGAAGAGATACTGCAGCTTCTAAAGCCTATCACGAGCATTAATGTGAAATCTTATTCACAATATTTGATATTTGGTTGGAGAGGAGGATTTTCTAGAAGTTCGGGTTCATCTACTTCTCATGCTTCTACCTTACGTGCATCCACATTACAAGGTTATGCTTTTAGTTCTGATTCACAGGATCAACTAATGCAAAGGATGTTAGATAACATCAATTATACTGCAAACAAGATACTAAATTTGTTGAATTTTGTAGATCATATGGATGGTTATATAAAGAGACACAGTGACTATGAATAAATTTTCACTCATCTTTGGTAAACCTTATCAAGGGTGACCAAAGTGTGGTTTTTCCTTCAACACTATTTAAGAGCTTTATGCTTAAAATTTTCAATTTACTACTAGGTATTTTCCTTATGTTGCAGTTGTGAATTTATGTTAATGTGTTTGTTTATTTTTATGTTATCCTCCACTGCATAGAAGTTTAATGAATCTCAATATATTAAGATAAGTTAAAATTTGATCAATTAATTTTTGCTCTTGTTTTTAAATTTTTTTCTTGTATATTTAGGGTATGAAATTTCATGTAAGCATGTTATTTTTTATTTAGTTTTCATTCTTGTTTATATATAAATATGATTCTAAAATGTTTTATGTTATTAAAAATTTAACTTTCGGGGGATAAATTTTATTTATTCTCAAATGTGCTACAAATAAATTTGATTTTGATTTTAAAAAACGATTATATACATGAAGTTATATTAGGGAAGTAAAATTTTGAATGTAGAAATGAGTAAGAAAATTTAGTTGAAACCTATAGTAATGAAGAAAAACTTAAATTTAAAAATTTTTAATGTAGAAATGATAAATATCGTGTAACTATCTTTAGTAGAAGAAATTCAATTTTTAAAAAATATAGAAGGGTTAGACTTTTATTCTGAATACTTAAATTTCTTTTATTAAAAATAATTTTCAAAACTATTTCCATGCCATTTTTTCCCTCGTCTATTTTCTTCTCTAAACGTTGCACCTATCTTAAGGATGGCTTTGGACAAATCGTATGCAGCTGCCCTTACCGATGTCCACGCTTCAGGCACACCAAAATCATCATCTTTCCCTCCTTTGTTTGAGTGGGCGGAGGACATCAAGAAACCAAGTAGGAAGAATGCGAAGCCTAGCATCTTTTATCCTGTCGTATGAATTTAGTTGGAAAATTTCTATATGTTCATCCTAAAATAGAGCTCATTCGCAAAGAATTTGAAATTATGCACCTTGTTGGAGAATGGAAAATTGGATTATTATATGGGAGACACATTCTTATTCAAATTAGCAACGAAGAAGATTACATGCGATCATTTGCTAGAAGGATAATATGGATTGATAACAGAGCAATAAGGATTCTGAAATGTTCTATGGATTTTGACCCCAGACGGAACCGCCAATCATTTAGGTTTGGATTTGTCTCCCTGGTCTAAAATTTCATTATTTCTCTTAAAAATTATTGTACTCTACTGCCTCATCTTATGGGAAGTCACTTAAGACGAGAATTCCTACTTTTAATCTTTCTCGTCCTTCTGAAGCCAAAGTACTTGTTGAAAGAGACATCACTTCACCCACTTCTGATGAAATCTGGTTGGGCACACAACACCATGGATATTGGCAGAAGGTATAAATTGAATCTTTTCCATCGTACTTTTTGAACTGTTGTACGTTCAGACACTCCACTTCTCAATGTCACCATCTACACCCCCAACTTAGACCTAAAAAGCAAACTACTCCGCTAGAGGTTGTGATTCCATCTTCTCCTGATCAGCCAGGCAATATGACAACCATTCAATCCCCAGTTGTAGCTCCCTCATCTTTGGAACCTCCTTTTGTGGGGGAGAGGGAGTTTCTTCAGACCCCGCCTGCCCTAGAAACTATCACTGATAATACAGGTGAAAATACTTCTACTTCTTCACAACCACCTCATCAGGTCCGGAAAGATGTTAATATTACTCAGGCTCACGGAGATCAAGACGTGCAACGATCTACACCTATCCAACCACCTTTGGAATCTACTGATCATATGAGTCAATCACTGGAAGAGGAATGGCAGGTCTACACATCTAGGAGGAAGAAGAAGAATGAAGATCTATTTAAGCTCAAGAATCTGATGGATGATACTTTGGTTACTACGGGCAATGGTACACACCTTACAAATTTGTTAGCAAGCTCACTTCCGAGAACTAGAGGCAGGAGGACTAAAGTGGGACCTCCCTAGCACTTTTATGCCTTTTTGCGGCTTTTTGGTATTTTACTTTTTTATTTATTTGCTTTATCTAAGTTTTATGCATGTTGTATTATATGAGTTGGGCTTTCTTTTAGATCCTCTCATACAAAATTTCTATATCTTTTTCGTATTAATGTATTTGCCCTCAGGCTTTTTCAAAAAAAAAAAAAGTAAAGGATATATGTCAAAACTTTGTATTAGAAAAGGAGTGGAATTCAAAATCATTAAAGTTCTATCCAGATATAGTAATCCTCTTTTGAAAAAAAGAAAAAAGGAAAAAGAAAAAGGGAAAAAATAAAGAAAGAAAAAGAAAAAGGAAAATAAAGTTGAAATAGGGAGGAGAAGCTTGAGGATTAGTGTGTAATCAAAAATTAGTTTCACATCAAATCTTTTGAAAGTATAAGACTTAAAAAACTCTTAGGCTTAAGAATATAATATAGTAAGTATAATTATTCTTAATAAAAAATTTTCCCATGCGAGGCGCAACACCAGTTCAATGTATACTAAATAACTAACAGGTTTTGCCCATGACAGTTAAAGCATGTCCCAAGACCTGTGGCGGGAATCCCGACTCTTTTTTTTGTATGGCTCTTCAGTCAATATATAGTGATCCCTCAGCCTTCACAGATACTATGAAGGAATCAGAACTTCCAATCTTAGATCTTATTCTCTAGATCGATCAGATGGAACTTCCAAGTCAATCAAAAAATGACGTAACCATCAAGCTCTACTCTAAAAGAGAACATGTAAGAAAATAGCTCCTGAGACAAGGGAATTGATGTCTTGTAGCATGCTCATTTTCCTTTACATTTAACAATTATTTTTAATGAAATTAAACTTTAAAGAAATGTACTTTTTGTGTTTTTACTACAGGTATAATAGGTTGGATGATTGGAGTGAAGATGGAGTGAAACAAAGGCGAAATGGAGCACTTGAGGAACAAGGAGCATTCAACACACTAGCGCCTAGGCGCCAACCTTGGGCGCTAAGACACTCTACCCTAGGGCCTTAGCGCCAATCCAGCTGCTCCTAGGCACCAACATATCCAGTAAAAAGAGAAAACAGAGCCTTGGTGCCAGTCCAGCGACACCTAGGCGCCACACATTACCCAGGAAAATAGATAAAGTGGTGCCTTGGCACTAGCCCACGGGCGTCTAGGCGTCAGAATTGTCCGAGACAGTTCCTGTAGTTGATTATGCACGAATTTGGGAGTTAAGAAGTTGGAGAAGTAGTTCAAAGGGAGAGGAAGCTCATTGTGGAAAATTTTGAGAGTGTCAAGGCTGCAGAAAAGAAGAGTATAGATTTAGTTTTTACATTTTTCTACATTTTCTTAAAGAGATTTGAGATAATATTGTAAAGGAATATTGTTATCAGTGCAAGGAACATTTGGAGATCACTTATGAAGGAGTTTTCACTTCTTTTCTCGTTGAAAAAGTTAAGTGATTAATTTTACATTGTCTTGTAATTGTTGTAAACTCATTTTCTATGAATTTATTTTATTATAAGATGATGAATTGTAGTGGTATGTGTAGGATATTTGGTTATGATTAGAATATTTTTTTAATTCATTAAAGTGATGGTTTATTTTGTTCTTAATTTTCTTATCATTCTGGTCAGGTGATATGTTAAAATATGATGTGAATCCATATGACTCGAAAGAGCTATGACTTTAACAACTAGAAAAAACAACATTGCACTAGAGGGTGAAGGAAAAGTAATTTATAGGGCAATGCAAATAGATAGAGAAATAGACTTAAATGGGTTCAAATTGGGGTTTCTACGGTGAAAAAAAAAAATGTAAACCAAATTTGAACCAAACTTCTTTATTCACTCGAAAGAGGGTAAAGAAAATTTTAAGTTTGCTCATTACAAGGGAATAGTAGTTTTTACATCTTCATATTTCTCAATTTATATAGCTTTAGTAGAAATAACTTACGAGTAATTCGATAGAATTACTGATAGTTTAGTAGGACTAACAAGCATAACTTAGATCAACTATACTTCCATACTAAGACTCATTATAGTAGGCTAGAACTTTTCATAGGTGTAAAATCACAGGTTTTCTGTTGGATCGATAATCCAGACTCGATAATTCAATGTTACTTGAACAATACGTATACTTGCATAAAAATCTTAGTGTGTAGTGTTTCATTGTGTTAAATTTAAGTTCTACAATTTGTATACCTATTTAAGATTTCAAATAGTTCATCCATAGGCACTATGATAGACCCAAGCAGGTCAGACCAGGAATCTCCATTCTCCATTGATAGATGACTAAGGTCATCGCAATCGCAATTGAATTTGGCTTTATTTGCACATGGATGACTCCATAATGATTGAGGATTAAGTGAATCTCATGAGAAAAGGATAGTCAAAAGCCCATTGAAACTAGTTTCAGTAGAAGATCATATCTCATCAATGTCGGTCATCATCGCCTATGGCTCCACTGCCTCAAGTATTATACTTTTGTTATATGTGCATGTATCTTTAAGTAGCTCCGCAACAAACATCAGCAAGGTAGATCTCTCACTCGAAGACCCAAAACTAAAGAGTTGGGAAGAATACTTAGAAGCAATGTGAATCGATGGAAGTAAACCAACCCTAAGGAGAGAGAGGAAAGGACTAAATAGAAGGGAAATGGAGATTTGAAAAGCGCAAACCCCTTTTTTCCCTTAACCCTAATATATAAGATATTCAGGGAATTCAAAATGCAGCAGATCCGTACCTCAATCTCCAAAAATGCAAATCAAATCATAACGAAATTTAAGATAGGAAAATGTCATTAGATTTTGAAAATTCGCAAAATAAAACTTTTTATTTATTCAAGACAAGAAATATTTTACACTAGGGTTTTGACCGCTTCGGCTGATACAAGATCACAACTCACTAGACTCTAATATAAGGCTCACCCACCAAACTTGAATCTCTCAACACACTCCTCCGTTCAAACCCAAAAAATTAAACAAGACACTGAACCTCCAACTCGATCATATAATCTTGGCAAAGAACCACCAGTTCTTCCTTCGAGTTCATTATAACAATCTCCCTTTGCAAGTTAACTTCCAGGGTGCAGTCCATCACTTTGTCGATCTGGCAAGCCAGTGATGTTGGTGATCCTTGTTGATCGTTGAACTCCCTCTTGATGTCCTCGGGACAAGATAGGCGACCAGAGACTCTTCCGGATGGCTGACACCTATAATCGAGGAGTCGATGATCTTTTGGGTCTCATCTACAAGATTAATCAAAAGTCAGAAAAAATAAGAACAAATATACTTAATCAAAGAGGTCTGCTTTCTCGTAATAAGGAACCACTGCACTTCAGACGATTGGAGGCTCTCATCAAGAAGTGGCTGGACAACTACCTGGCTAATCTCACTGAACGAGGAAGTCCAGTTGTGTCGCCACGCGGCGGGACCTGGGTCTTTGCGACCACTTGGGCTGGTAATTGAGTTGGTCATTTATAAATTGGTATGGGGGCAAGAACCGTCGCACCAATGGGGACGCACGTCTGCCCTACTTCATATCTCACAATGGAACAACAACGAGTCGGGTGACGTAGTAGCCTTCTTCCTCCAGTTCTTTTATCTTTTTGTTACTTATGGGGCACTTGTTTGACCCACTTTTCTCGCTCTAGTCGGCTCGTTTTAGCTCTCTTCGTGCTGACCAGACGACCTTATCCCTCCAACCTTTCTTCCATTATAGGCCGGCCCTCATCCTCTGATTTTTTTTTCCCATGAGTTGGCTACCCTCCGATTTACTTTTCTCCACTGCTTCCTTTGAAGGGAAAAATTTTCCTGTCAAAATTTCAAAGGCTCTCATTATGGCCGCCTCAATTATCACCTCAACAGAAGACTTCTTGTCACTCGCCATTAGAATCTCACTTGTTAAAAACTGAATGAAGTGCAGGAAACTGAGAAATATTGATGAAGTGTTAATCACACTCTATTTATAGGAACTATGTGCACATAAATAAATTAAAAAATCAAATATTAAAAGAATTTATCACGCAATAGTCAAGTTCAATTTTTGCAATTAATTCTATTTTTCTTATCGCAGATATCACTTTCAAGAGGAGAATTCGGAAACAATATATGTATATTAAAAATAAGTTCGCATGAATCTCAAAGAAATCCAAGGAGTCTTGATTATGAATGTCAAAGGACATTACAGTGATAGTCAAAAGACGAAAACATCACGTCATTTTCTTCGGTCGATACTCTCAATTGAACGGAAGCACGACCAAATGAACAAATAGAATGAACCCAATTTGAAGGACAATAGTTCATGACCAGCCCCCTCAGCCGATTTCAAAACTCCTCACAAAAATGGACAAAGAATACCCAAAGAACGCCTTTGTAATCCTCGGAGAAGGACCTTTGTCCAAGTGGTACACCCACTGCCTGACAGCTCAAATTCGCCCTAATGACAGAAGAGCCTTACTCGGAATTCCCTTGAAAGGGGTGACTGACGACCTTTCAGTCGAATGACCAAAAGCTTTAAACTGGAAAGAAAAGATTACCGAGTACTCATATGCCCATTTTCAAGCAGTTGTGAAAATGAAACGATGTGAATATATCAATTATGAATATCAAAGGGTTTCGTAGTAGGTTATAAATATGAAAATTTATCATAATAATATGAAATATTCTTTTTAAAATATGGACAAACAAGTAGATTTACAGTAGATACCTCTGGAACTCATAAATAGAGTCATTTAAGGATTTGTTAATTCTCTCTATCAGTCCTCGTGTTACAATGCACTCCCTCTCTCTCAATCTCCCTTTTTTTTGTTTTAAAGTACTAATCAGTCCTGACATCGTTCAAGCATCCTTCCCACTAGGTCTACAACACACTCGTTAGACTACACATGAGCATATTAACTGCAAGAAAGTGTAATGTGCTCATCTTCTACAGGTGTGCCTACACAAGTTACAACAATGAACAAAGTAATTAAGCTAGATAAATAAATAAATAATAATAATAATATATTACTATTAAACAAAACTAACACATTATATTAATCAAATCAAAACTAAACAAAATATGAATTATTATAAAGCTTAATATTAAACTTCAAATAAATTTCTTTTGAACAACGAATAAGTTTATTTATGAAGAAGCCATAAATGATTTTGATTGCCCAAAATTAATTCATCTACAATCAAAAAAGCATAATAATAATAATAATAATAATAATAATAATAATAATAATAATAATAATAATAATAAATCAAGCCACATTCAAATAATTTATTGAGTACATTCACTAAACTCATGAGGTCATTAAAAACAAAAAGAAATATAGCTAAAAAACCTTACCACCACTAGTTAAAATGACTGAATTTGTGAATCAAATTCGGTGCAATAATTGAGATTTCACATTCCACAGCATTTGATACCATCTCCACAAACTTCAATAATCACACCACCTTTGTTCTACGGTTTTTGAACCCAATTCCTTATGCTTCAAATGATTATCCTGCAGCTATAAATGCTCCAACCCAGATAACTCTCCTCTCAAGCCATTCTCAAGACTTCATTCAGAGTTAAGGGGCTAAATGGCATCCTTGAAGGCAGAGAAACCTGCGACTACTCAGGTTCCCATAAGTCAGCCAAATAGGGAGCCAGCTAAGACTGAAATAAAACCCAAGGCTGTCCCTGCAAAGCCTGCCCCAAAACTGGAGCAGAAGCCTCGTGCACCAACTAAACTTCAGGTATACCTTATGACTTCTACATGGTGTATAATTTTTTAATAACATATAATGTTGCTTACAGTCATGTGTCTTCAGGTTCCCATTAAAAACAAGGGTAGCACTTACATGCATGCCACCCAACTCTTATGCATTTACATATCTAACACCTAAACTTTACCTTTTACATTTATACAACCCAAACCATTCACACCGCATCAAAGATACCACAATTTTAACGTTTAACAATGAAATACACTTTTTAATGCATAATAAATGTGGCATGCATGTAAAAATTGAAATTTAGGTGTTAGTTATGTATATAAATGGAATTGAGTGGTATGTATGTAAATCTTCCAAAACAAATTTGTAAACAGTAAAAAAAAAATTCCAATGAAATGTTAAAATGGAGACAATCTGGCCATTTTAGTAGCCATTTATTTCCTTAAATAGCATAACTTGTAGTTTTTGGTGCTGTCATGCAGGCCAAAGTTGGCAAGGCAGCAGGAAAAAATTAAGAACAGCAGAATTGGCAAGAGATGTCACGCAGAACGATATAAATCTGTGTATTTCTTTGTACTCCTATCCTATAAAAACATCCAGTTAATCTGATAAAGTTATCCTGAACCTCAGCTGAGGCTATATGTAACGTATATGCTAGTTTGCCTGCAGCAATAAAATACAGCCTTGTTACGGAAAAAGTTTGCCACCAGATAATCTCACATATGGTAAAATCAACTGACAATCTGAAATTAATAGTGACTAAGGCCCTACATTCTGGTCGTTAAGGGACCTGATAGATCAAGGGCTCAAAGACTTGGTACGAAATTTAATTCTAATTTGGGGAAAGGGGAGAAACTCATTTTCTTTTTTTCTTTTTTTTTTAAAGCAAGATAAAAAATTGACAGGATATTTATGAGCTTTCCATTGTCTGTAATAATAGTTCGTTTTTCCTTTAATATTCTCAAAAAGAAAAAAATTCAGTGAGTTAGAATCTTGTAACTCAATCAATGTTTGGTGGAATTGGATCAATCCTATCAATGTAATAGGGCCACTCATTATTGTGCCAAGCGTGCCCTTGGTGGTTCTTTGTCTTGATCCTTATAAATCCTAGTAGAAAACTTTCTACTATACTTGTAG
Organism: Phalaenopsis aphrodite; assembly: GCA_003013225.1. NCBI lineage: Eukaryota > Viridiplantae > Streptophyta > Magnoliopsida > Asparagales > Orchidaceae > Phalaenopsis > Phalaenopsis aphrodite. Next base: position 372,159 of record NEWO01000224.1, read on the forward strand.
ATGACAAGTCACATTTTTTACAACATAAATGCTTACATGCATAATTTTTGTACTTTTAAGAAATGATTACTTTCGTAAGAAGCATCACAATAGCCCTCAATGTCTACGTACTCATTCTTCCTAAAGATCAGCCTCTTCCCCGGTGCACTCTTCAAGTACCTCAGAATCTGATACACTGCGTCTATATAATTATTCCATGGATCATACATATGATATAGCAATTGTAGTTCACCACACTAACTGCAAATGAGATGTCGGGACGTGTGTGACTCAGATAGATCAGACGACCCACCAGACTCTATTATCTCTCACTATAAACTAGCTCTCCTGCCTCTGAACTAAGATTGCAATTGTAGGACTGTATGCTTGCATCACATCATGTCTATTTCTGCCAGGAGATCTAATATATACTTTCTCTAAGATAAGATCATCCCCTCTGGTCAACGTGCCACCTCAATCCCAAAGAAGTATCTGAACTGCCCAAGGTCCTTTCACTTCAAAATCTGTCCAATCTAACTTTTAGTTGAGCAATCTGTCTCACCATCACCAGTTAAAATCATGTTATCAACATACACAGCAAGCATAGTAATGTGACCACCATTTTGACGAAAGAACACCACATGGTCAACAATGATATGCTGATATATTATGCCAATAAAGATGAGTAGCCACGACCACTACAACAGTAGCCTGAATCATCCGAACCCACCTTTGGCTTGGCCTTATTGACTGATATTTGTCGATTGTTCAGCTCTTTGTTGTGCATCTCCCTGATAGCATTCTCCACTACACGTCTGTCAGCAAAAGTCACAAATCCAAAACCACGAGGGCGTCTTTATCTCTTTCAACTATAATTTGAGAGTCCAGAACCTTGTCGAATTGGCTAAATGCACCACCAAGCTCGTGTTCCGTGGTTTACCATGAAAAACCACTAATAATACCCGCCTCCTCTTTGCCAGACATCAATGTAACTAACTCTCGAAATGGAAAAAGATATCGAGGAAAGGTCACTCATTTGATAAATCCTGCCCCAAGCTCACCTTAACAATCTCATTCCCCATCTAGCACGACTAGATTGCAAGGGTCACATTGCAATCTTGTCGCTGCCTTCCTAGTTTTTGGGGCCTTGCGATCCCATTGCTGGATCCGTCGCTAGTCTTTCACGCCACGATGTCGTCCTTGCCTTCCCATCTAGATCGCGATTGTCACTAGCCTTTCATGCCATGATCCCGTCCTTGGTTTCACATCTAGCTCACGATCAAAGCAATTGCGATCCCTCCTGCATACGCCGAGCAGGTCTCCCGATCGCCGATCTCAACTTGTCGATCGAGCAGCAACAACAATTTTAGGGCTTTGATACGATGAAGAAATGATTAGTTTGGTAAGAAGTATTTTTCCTGCATTCATGAGTTGGGCTTCTATAAAACCTTATAAATTTTTTACAAATAACCCCTAGACTTCTTTCTATATTTCTTATTAACAATTAGACCTCTCAAAAATAAGATACATATATCAACATACATTTTGATATTTTAATGCAAAATACAATATTTCACAAAACCTCGAAACTAATTGTAATATAGTAGAGAAAGAAAAACTTAATATTTGACACTTTCAGCACAAGGAGTTCGTTACAATAATTTAAAATTAAATAGTTAAATATAATTGATGGCAAGCATGCTATCAATTCACCGGTTTTCATAAGCTAAGATATTACAAAATATCAGATTTAGAAAACTTTATGATAAAACATTTTGTTAGGGGAGCAGAATAGTGATTCGCGTGCTACATCCCTCTTGTACCCTAGTCAATTCTGAAGAACTCTGATGATTCCTTTTTTGGAACTTCGCTCACACCAATTCATCAAAATGAAGTGAGTTAGCTATTTAAGTTATGCAAACCAGTTGACTTCTGGAAATTACAACGCCTGAAAGCAACCTTAGTATGTCAAGTCCACAAAAAATTTGGCCGCATGGTCTTGTAGAAAAATCTGCGATGCCAAGCAAAAGAAAGAAACTTTTAAGAGCAAGTCCCGGCATTTCAAATAAGTCAAAACGATTGTAAACTATTGAAATAATAACTTATAGGCATATTGGAAATCTGGAAGTTATACATTGTGCAATGTACAATTAGCAGATAGACTTCAGCAGCGTAGGCAACAAAGGACGAAATAAAAGTCTGACGTAAATACTAACATGATATAATAGGTTATCCCTGCAACCAAGGAAGTTTTTCAAGTGTTACTAAATTGACCTCTGAAGCAATTCAGTATTGGAACCATATCTCATAAAAAATTAGGTAATCTCTAAAATTTACTAAAAGCTACAGAATTTATACCTCTGAAATGAGCCTCTCAGTTATTTGGTCTATTAGCATAACTTACATCAACAAAAAAAACATATGACATTGCCTTTATATATACAAAACGATTAAATGAGACAAGAATTCATTAAGAACATTGTTATTCAGACGTAAAAATAAAAGAAATGTTATTCCCAACTTCAAGTGATTTCTCTTTATATTTTTATTTTTTTCATTTAAATTATGGAAACTCTCTTTAAAAGTGGCATAATTATTGACCCTGGTGGCAAAACATACAGAGCAGAAAAAAATAAAAGAAATAGAAATCAGAGAGATAAGCTTTGCTCCTTCTTAATTTGGTCATGCAAGAATAAGTCACCTGAATGTAAGAAACAGGGAACATCTGAAAAATCAAGTAATTATTGTTATTTAGGACCATACAAATATTGAGAAATGTTCGATGATTCAGTGAGACTTCATCAAAGTAGAAGAGTACAGATTAAGTCTCATGTGAACAATGAACTACAAGAAAAATGCAATATCTAACACTAAGCATGCTTTTCACTGTAGAGTTCAATAAAATAAAATCTCAACCAAATCTTTGGTTCAACAATGGAACCATCTCTCATAAAACAATTAGTTATTTTCAAAATTTTATTTAGCAGTGACTTATAAATTTGAAATGTAATTTACCGACTAACTTTTCTATGGAATTTTTTCCTGAGTTGATAGCAGAAGTAGGATGGTAAAGCTTATCAAAAACCAAAAGTTGCACTTATAAATCATAGAGTTTAACTATCACTGCTAGGCCCAGAGTCAAGGAATTTTCAAGGTGGGAATGGACGATCGGAGAGTAAAATTAACTTTAATTACAATCACTAAAGCAAAAATAATAAAAAAACCATAAAATTTGCTCTAATGTTGTCCCTTCTACAGTATATAATTCTCTTCTTTCCCTCTTCTTTTATCTGAATTATTAAATAACATAATGAGTTTTTAAACAAAGGGAAATAACTAGAATTCTATATCACCATACTTAAGAAATAGAAGTATAATGTATGCTAATCTTTAACTTAAACCATGTAATGAGTCATGCCATGTATTAAATCTATATATGGTAACAATAGATGGTGGTGTATACATATTATATATCTTTTCATTTATGTTTCTAATGATCATAACATTTCGTACTTATGTTTCTTTTCTTTCTTTACATTCGTCTCTGCAGTACCATCTAAACACAATCTAATATACCTATGGTTGACACAGACTCTGTCGACACAACAGGGAGCACAATAGATCTACTATTTATTGGGGTCAAAAGGCACCTACTTAGCCCTGGCTGGCACATCGTCGGCACAACAGAGGTGGTCTTGATTCCATTATTATATTGAGTGGAAGAAACACATGTATGTGTGTAAGTATTTCGGAGCCCACAGCTAATAACATATGAGGGTGAACACCTTCAACATGCACATATAAGCATTTATACATATAGCATTTTCATTACATTTTTTATAGCATATAGTATTTCTTTAAGTGATATTATATGTTTATGTACTAAATGTTCTTCTATAAGTATCTAAAAGTCATGTTATAATCATCTAATATCTTTCTATAGAAGAAACAACCGTGTAGTCTTTGACATATATGTTTTGTACTTGACAATATGAAAACCGAAGGATTCATACTGTCCTCTTCATCTAATTGAAATCCCCCTGGTTGGATTAAATCTAATGTAGATGGGGCGTTCATACCGTCAAGCCTTGCTAGTGTGGGAATTATCATTTGGGATGATTGCAGTTGCGTTGTTGCATGTGGGCAAAAAAAGATACAATGGGATAGAATTGGAAGCAGTCTTATAGATCAAGGTATTTGTGGAACCGTGGATGCTTAAGACCAAACGTATAATCATGGAAGGAGATAATAGCAATGTGATGGATGCTCTTCAAATGTCAGTGGAGAGGACCTTTTAGAATCAACAACGTGGACAACACCAAGACTAGACTTTGTTAACCAACTTTCGTTAGGTTTTTTTTCCATAACTCTAGATATAACAATGAGGTAGCTCATTTTTGTGCTCAGCTCGCCCTGCAAGATAGTTTTGTGAGTAAAGCTTTCATGATAATCATCCATTATTGTCTTTTGTAGAAAGGGATAGAACTTTTTGTGAATCAGCTATTTCAACAATTATATGTACTCTTTGTAACTTTTTTGATATTTTAATGCAAAATGCACACTTTCACATTATAGAACATAAGTAGAAAGAACTGGAATCAGGAATAGATTAAAAAACAATATTATAATTCAAGTATATAATTACCTGCTTCAATTATGAAAATACTTCCCAAACATAATCAATTCTTCTCAATTGTGAACTCCTAGTAACCATACCCAATTTATAAATGAGATAAATATAAACTAAAAGTCATTTAAAATATTCTTAAGCTTACGTTACAATATCTTTTAGAAAGATTATTATCAATCATGAATCTTTTATATTCTAAATGAATGAAATCAAGTCTTCGGTAGTTAAAATTCTATACTTGACTCATATTTTCTTTTTTCTAAATCACTTAAATTTTAAACTATATTTTACAATTAATTAAATGGCTATAGATTTTAAATTTCTTTCATATCAATATGAATTAATAAAACTTTATTGATTATTTCCTTAATTACATCTCAATTAATTCATTATTTATAAAATATTAGTATTACTCTTAACTAATTACACCTAAATAAAATTTCAAATATTTTATAAAATCTAAAGGTGACCTAAATTCACAAAGCAGTTTTTCAAATCAGCTAATATTTATTGTTATGTATATATTCAAGAAATAAATATCTCAAAGAATATACCATAACTAGATTCATTTTAAACTTAATGATAGTGAATTAGAAATTAATACCATAATAAGATTCATAACATATTCATTCAAGCACAGATAATTATGGCAATGCAAACTTTAAATAATAAATCCTCTCTACGATTACAGAAATAAACAAATAAATACAAAGAAATAGTTTATTGACATATATCTATCACTATAGAAAATAAACTAATTAGCATCAGATTTATCATTGCATACTTTTTGAAGTTTTAGTGTCGAATTTACATCCATTTAGCATCGTAAAAGGTCAAGGGATGGTATGTATGTCAAATAATTTCGAAGCAACATGTTTGTGTTGACTTTAGCATCATTGATAAGTCGACGCAAATATCAACTTGCCGACACTAATGTCGACGCAAATAGCGTCGGCAAGTTGATAATATAATATTTTCACTTAATAGCATACCGGATATTTTTTATGCTAATTTATTTGTGTCGCAATAATCTGACAAAGTCTAATGCAGATGCCCTCAAATTTTAATCTGGCGTGCTCCAGCCTCAATTGCGCCCCATTCACTGTTTGATAGGTTGCTCAGACGATATGAGTTCTACACAGCGGTTTTCTCTAGTTAGGTTGCATCTCTGACAATTCATCTTGCACAGCTAGGTTATGAAAGTTCTCTAGTTTCCTGGTCTTCTTGATGGTTATTTTTCCAAACCAATTTCTTTTTTGTGGGTAAAAAATAGTTACGGTGTTAGATATGTAATATATAAGAGATGTATGGATTGTATGCAAATCTTAAATTTTAGTTGTTAGACGTGTAATACATAGGAAGTATGTGGTTTTTAAGGAAAAAATTGAAGTTTGGGTGCTAGATATGTAATGTATAAGGTTTAGGAAACATAACAAAAAATTGAAGTTTAGGTGTTGAACATATAATACATATGAGTTGTGTGAAATGCATGTAAAAATTTGAATTTTAGGATTTGTATATGAAGACATAAGAATGGTGTAGTTTGTATGAGAAATATACATAAGTTTAGGTGTAATATATGTAATGCATAATAATTTTGTCATTTGTATGTAAATAGTCGAATTCTATCATTTGTTTGTAAATATTCAAGTTTTGTTATTAGACATGTAATACATAATAATTTTGTGGTCCTTTTAAGAAAAAAAATAAGGCTGAGTTTAAGGAATGCAATACATAAGAGATTAGTGGCATGTATGTAAAACTTAAAGTATATGTGTTACATATATAATACATATGAATTGTGTTTTATGGATGTACAAATTGAAGTTTTTAGGTATACATAAAAAATGTGTGACTGGTGTGTAAATATGAACTTTAGGTGTTTGATATGTAATACATCAATATTTTGTTGTTTGTATGAAAGATTTGAAATTAGGGCGTTAAATATGCATGTAATACATGAGAATTGAGTGGAAGACATTTAAAAATGAAGTTTTTAGAAGTGTAATACATAAGAAATGAGTAGAATGAGTGTGAAAGTGGAAGTTTAGGTGTTTGGTATTTAATGCATACGAATTGTGTTGAATATATATGTAAAAATTGAAGTATATGGTATATATATGTAATACAAATTGTTGTTCAAGTTTTATATAAGTAGTGTCTATGTAAAACAAAAAAAATTATGTTGTCTGTATGTAAATAAACTGAAGTTTGGGTGTTAAATACGTAATACATAAGAGTTGTGTGGTTTGTATGTAAAAATTGAAGTAACAACATTAGATGTTGAATAAATACGAATTGTGTGGTTTGTATGTTAAATTTAAAGTATAGGTAATACATATGCAATACATAAGATATATTTGTTCGACTGATATCTAAATGTATAAATCTATAAATCTATATATATGTTGCAGATGAATCTTCAAATTTGATATCATGGATATATAATAGATTATATCCAGGAAGAAAAAAACTCACTGATGAGTTCATAAATGGTGTTGAGAAATTTGTGCAAATGGCAACATCCTGCCCATTTATCTTTCAGAAGAGAAGTTTTGATGCTCTTGTGCAAAAAAAAAAAATAAAATAAAATATCTCTAACTAAAGAAAAGTTGGATCCATACCACAAGGGATTTAAACACAATTATTAGAATCGGACTGCACATAGTGAGTATGAAATAGATGTTCAGTACAATTATGTTGGTGTCTCATCAAATTATGCCCCTCCAATGAAATACGATACTTCATACTGGCACAAACAAATAAATGATTTATGATGCCTGCGAGGTTCACTTTGTTGGGAGTGACTTCAATGAAAATAAAGCATCAAACAATGAAGCGAAATAATTCTATAATTTACTGAATGTTGCACAACAACCTTTGTGAGAAAGTTGCACTACGCATACTGAGTAGTTAATAACGCTAAGAATGTTGAGCATTAAATCTGATTTTAACATAACAAGAGAATATTTCAATCAAGTAGCAGCATGACTAAAAGAGACGAATCCTAAAGCTGATTTAGTTTTGGCATATCTTTACATGAGTTAAAGTAAATATCGATGTCAAAAATAATATCTTAAGAGATATATTGTTGTGTTAATAATTGTAAGACAATATAAAGACCAAGTACTAGAGACTAAATAAAGATTTTGTGATGTTGAAAGATTCAAACCAAGGAGAAGAAAAAATAAAAATAAAAGAATTATACTATACAAGTGTTTCATTTAGTCGCTCATACATTGACTCAAAAGGCTTAGCATCTATGCATACAAATCCTCACATGATATGACAATACCAGATCTTTTCATACAAATTCTTTGAGTCGTTGTCAGACAGGAAAGACTAGTGACACTTAGATCATAGTTATCATGTCTTTGCAGTTGAACCACACAGCATTAGGTTTGGATTATATGCAGATGAGTTCACACCGTACACATGTCGTAACACCCTATTCATGTTGGCCAATAATTAGTACACCATATAATTTTCTCTTTAATATGTGCATGACCACGTCATTCTTGTTTCTAACTTTAATCATACTAAGTCTACATATCCCGAAGAAAAATAAAAATTGATGTGTATTTACAACTTCTGATAGATGAGTTTCAACTATTGTAGGAAACAATATAATATCCACATATCCACAGGCATGTTGATTAATGACATTGCTACAAAATGCAATTTGAATCCTGCTCTTATGTGAATGATTAGTGATTTACTGACTTAAGGGATGTTATATGGTTGGAGCGCTATCAAAAGATTGGCTTTTTCTTACTGCATGAATCAGTTCAAGGCATTTACGTTAAAGCATATAGGAAAAAATTCCTAGTTTGATTGTCATCGGAGGTTTCTAGATCATGATCACCTATTCAAAAGAAATAGCGACGTCCTCTTCAAAAATAAAGTTGAAAATCTAGTCCTCTGAAAATAATGGAGGTCGAATTATGATAGATGATTAGCGAGATATCAAATATCATGGAAAAACCAAAATTAGAATTAAATCATATTTTTTATTTCAGTATAACCCAACTTGACAAAATGGAGCATTTTATGAGATCTTCTATACCGAAAGATTGATTTAATTAAACATAATCGCAATGTTATGCATATTGAGAAGAAGTTTTTTATAATAGCTTTAATATTGAGATGGTTATTAAGAATAAAACAAACGATAATGTCAAAACAAAGATTGTGCTTGATGAACTATTGCAAGAGTAGGGGTTTAGAGCTTCAAGTGACAAATGCAGGTAAATAATAAAACCCAAAATTACATATTATCTCACATTTGACCAAAGAAGAACAATTTGTGAATGAATGCACTGTTTGAAATTTCCTAGTGTTCGTGTCAAACTTGAGCCGCTGTGTTGACTTCGGAACATGGAGACATGAAAAGTTATGACTGACTTATTTTTTTATAGTGCTTATTACCAACTGCATTCAATGCTCTCTCAAAGCCAATACTTAATCTATTAATCGAAATAAGAGCATTCTTCATAAAGTTATGTGTTGGGGCTCTGAAAGTTGACTCGTTGGAGAAAACTTGATCTGGCTTTCCCCTTATTATTATGCAAGCTCTAGCGAAAAAGTTGTACTTATTTCTTTTGACCCTATGGAGTATCTGTCCACACATCTATGCCATGAGACTATATTGGGGGTCCAACACAGTACAGATGGATGTATTCCTTTGAAATATTTGTCTTCTCAAGAAGTCAATGGACAACTTTTTGCTACTAATTACTTCTTCATGCCCACATGTTTAAGAGCTTAATCGATCGCTCATCTCTGCAGAGTTGCACGTCCGGACGCATAGACGCCATTGGATGCAATAGTGGGTATCTGACCATTTTCAATGTGTCGATCTAAGTAAAAAAAATTGATTTCGTACAGTTGTTATTATATTAACTCTTGGTTCTAATTACGTAGGAGCACGAGCACCTCAGAGACATGTAGAGGAGAGAGAGAGCGAGATCCCGACAAATGTCAACAGTAGTGGTAGCCAGTAGCACTACGTAGTCTAATTTTGAGATTTGGCAACATGCATCAAGGAAGAATGGGAGAGTTTATGGCATGAGACTGAAGGAGATTGCACTTGAGGTAAAGCTTTCCTGTGTTCTTAAAGAAGTTCAAGATCATCATTGTCAGCGCATGACGAACTTGCCAGACTGGTAACTATTATGAGTGATGAGATCCGTTATTTGAGTGAAATCAACAAGACAATCGAGGACACTCTAACATGACTGACGAAGCATATTACAGATCGCCGTGGCAACAGACCCGTGATTTTTATGGTCGAGGATGAGGGCATAGATGAGTGAGAGGGAGAGGATGCTCAGGATGATGCCCAAAAGAGATCTACACTTTTTTCATTTTGTGTGTTGGCCATAGTATTTGTAAGTTGTAATTGAATTCTATGCAAAGATGTGAACTTTTGCTCACTTAGCTTAAGGTTTGCAGAAATATATTTGTTTTCATTGTTGGTATTTATTTAAGCATAAATTTTGTGTTCTGCTAGTGGATAAGTACATATTGATCAAATTGGTATTTGTTGAATCAGTTGTATAAATTTGATTGTCCTTTAATATTATTTTTACAATTGCTACAATTTTACTTCAAATTTGCAACGGAAATTTCTGACTATAATACCTCGATAATTTCTGTCGCAATTCGATAATCTCTAACGCTAAATGATCTACAGCAGATTTAATCGGACACAAAACATGACACATTTGCATCGGTCAAAAGTGAACGCAAAGCCTCTAGTTAACATTTGTGTCCCCGTTGGGCGCCTCGAATCAACTTAACATCGGCATGGTAAGAAGCTAAGCCCGATGCAAACAAGTAGCATCAGACTATTTCAACGGTAATTGCATTGTCGACCCTAATTTCTACATGTGATCAAGGGTTTGATGAAAATCCGACTATAAAGTAATTTTGCATCGCATTATCTTTCTTTTAGCATCGGATTTGTTCGACTCTAACATGAAAAAAAAATCCATTAGCGTATCAGAACTCCATTTATTTTAAACATTTTTACTAGAAAATTATAAATTGTGCTAAACTTTCAACATCATGACTTAAATCCCAGTAATAATTTCACATAATTAACATCCATTTATTCCTATAAACTAGTAAACTATAGTCAAGGTTTTACATCTAACGATAAGCTGAAATCTTTGGTCTACCACTCTTCAAGAAGAAAACAAGCCCCAAACATTTTCTTCCTCTATTGCAAACACTTAGCTGGCACCTAAGCTCGCTAACATTAACAAATTTATTTTTTAAAAGTGCTTAGAAAAATATCTAGGTCTAGAACTGACTGGATTTTACATTAATTAGAAGGGCACACTATTTCAAATAATAAAGCGATGAATAGAGTATCGTTCTCACGTTGATCGATTACAAATTTTGGCCAAGTACTAATTTATTTTATTTCAACTATCAAGTCAAAGATAAAAAAGTTTTTTAACGATGAAATCTAAATATGTAATTGGAGAAAATCTATAAATCTATGATTATCCAAAGTCTCTCATGTAAAATTATGTAAAACTCTCTAAATTTTAGTTAGCAGTCAAGTACAAACTTACCATTTAGTCTCTAAGTTAAGAAACACGATCATCATATTATTTATTAGAGATATATCTATCCTAGATAATACAAATGATAGCAATGCTAAATACTCATTATAATTTAATTCTCCAAATATTATATGCCCATGCACTTGAAAAATTGTTTTTTTCACCGCACTTGTTCCAGCTCAACTCCATTGAAATCAAAAGAACACAGGAAATTCTAAAATATGTTTGATCAAAATATATTTAAACTAAGTTTTAAGTAAAATCATAACTATTTTGATATTTCATTGATATTTCATTCATAACTTCAATAAAGTTTACAAAAGAAAGTTAGATAGATCGTAAATTCAGAGAAAATACACCTAGTCTCTACACATGCTTTGCAAAAATAACAAAATTACAAATAAAACACAAAAACTTCGCAAAAGTTAAAAAGTTGAACTGAATTTAGCTCTGTCAGACTGAATCTTATTCTTCTCTCATTCCTTTGCATAGTTTCTTACACTCTACACACTAACTTTTCACTTTAACAAAAGTCACAAAAGTGTTTTCCCTACGCTCTGATCACCACTCATACAGTAACTACTCACAAAACACTCTAATATACTCAAATTCATGTCCCCACTGCCATAACAACAAAAAAAAACTACTTAACTTCTAATCCTGCTCCTCAACCTATTTAGATGATTGTCTTATTGCAGCGCTACAAACAAGCACTACAATGCTGGTTAAGTAGCATTACGATGCTGCAAATGTAGTGTTGTGGTACTCTCTCCAACTACAGTAGTGTTATAACACTACTATAACAACTCCATTATAGTAATTAACTACCGTACACTACTACAATATGTTTATAAATTTTATTATTTCCGCGTTAATATGATCTTTTACTTCATCCTTGCTTTATTTTTACCATTATTTTTACATCTATATTTGAAATCTTTATCTCCCACAAAGTTAAATTTTAATTTAAAATTCACTCATACTTTAATTTAATTTGCCTACTAATCAAAAACTTAAAATTATAATTAAATAAAAAGTAAATGAATCTTATTTAGGTTTTACAATTGTCCGATCAACCTGATCGACTTCACTCAAGAACAAACTCTCTCAAAAGCTCTTGGTCTAGGGATCAGACCATTTTATGTGAAAGCCTGATTGAACCTTCAATTTGCATAGTATCTTACACAGATCTCCATGCAATTGTGACTCCTTTGTTCCACAGCTTTAAGTGCTTGTGTTATCTCGGTTCACATGAATCAATTGCGAACACACTTGGCACAATTCCTGCTTCAACGCTCACTTTGCTTGTCTCATTCCCCAATGCAGAATGCCAGCAAGCGCGCACAACTCACTCTTAGTCGAGCTCGTCTTGTCTTCCTATTGCTCGCAATTGACCAAGTGAGCTAACCCAGCACTTTCATCTCAAATTCCTACACAAGCTCGTACGACACTGGACTAGGGATTGTCCCCTTCATCTAGTTCACCTCACCTTAAAACAACAAAAGTAGGAGCATCTCTCTGTTGACCTCATTTTTAGTGAGGTTTTAGTCTCCAACTCCCAGAACCTAAAATCTAGCCTTAAGAGTTTCTTGTTGACCATCCTAGTGGAGCCCACCTCCCGTAGAACTTCAAGTCACTTCTTGACTCATTTTTGTGAAGAACTCGCATGAGTGGTTCCAAGCACTCAACTTTTAGTTGCAGGGCTAAGGACCAACATGTAGAGGGTCTGAAATTGAGTTCCTATAGGATCAAATAGCCTTAGGTGAACCCTTTGTGACTCGATTATTCGTGAACGCCGCAATTCATGCACTCTCTGCACCACACACGACTTTGACTTGAATCGACTCGCCCGTCGGCGAACTCGTCCGGACGACCCCGGATGACAAAACGGACCGCGTCTACTTTAGCTATGAATGACACCCACATTGTTATGGTTTCGCGCGCGAGCGACTAGCACAAATATCGATGCATATTTTTTTTAGCGGTGAGCGGGCCCGGGCTCCACCCAGGTCCGACTCGGGTTTGATTCAGGCTCGATACGGATTTAAGCCCGGGCTAATTACTTCGGCCCTTAGATTTCAAATTTCAAATTTTAAGATTCAAATTTATGATTTAATCCTCCATTAAATATTTCCATTTAAGCTGGCTGCCTGAAAGGAAGTCTTTTAATTCCCCGCCTAATCACCCGTAACGGATACATTTTTTTATACAATTCAAGCGTTCCTTCACCTTCCTGGCATTCGGCCCCATCTTCGTCCCTCGCTCGGCTCTCTTCTCCTCTGCACTGAAAACCTCGCGCTCGTCTCTCCTTCCTCGGCATCGAACAAAGTCGTTCGCTCGTCCATTCTCCTGTGCACCGAAATCCAAGCTTCACTCGCCTCTTCCTCGCGCGACTCCTCGCGCCAAAGACCCACATGCGCTCATCTCCTCTCTGCGCCGATCCCGCACGCCTACTTCGTCTCTTCTCCATACGATCGAAATTGTTCGTCTCTTCCTCCCTCACGCACAGAAAACATTCGCCTCTTCTTCCTCCCGCTCGGCTAGCGTCTCCTGTTAGACTTTCTCGAGTTCGATCCCGCCTCCTTCGCCCGACCGAAGCATCTGCTGCGTCTTCCACGCCGAATTGCCTGCTCGCCTCTTCCTCGCTCGAGATAAACCCTAGCTCGCCTCTCCTTCTCTGCGCTGAGGATCTCGCCCGACTCAACTGAAACCCTCACCTGCTTGGCCGACCCATCTTCACCTCCTTGCCAGCGATCTCATCCACGTACCTGGCGACCGCCGAGCCGAAGTAGACCCTTTTAAAGCAGAACAACATCAGTTGGGTAAAGAATTTTGCAAGCAATGCTTATTCCATTTAATTATGGTGCTCTTTTATTTATAGTTTTACCACAGATGAAGTGTTTTAATTCATATTTCCTTATGTTTCCTGTCAATAGAGGGGAAGTATAGATCAATGCTGATGTTTATTGATGGAATATTTACATACTTACTACTCAATTGCCTGGAATATATACATACTTACCACTCATCTAACACCTAAACTTTAACTCTTACACACATACCACACAATTCATAGGTATTTACATTCCTAGCACCTAAACAACCATATTTACATGCATACCACTCAATCTTTGTGCATTTACATGAAAATGTGTATTTCAACTTTTTAAGAATAGAATCACGATATTTCGATGCAATATGAAAGATTTGGGTGGTATAAATGTAAGAATTGAAGTCTAGTTTTGAGATATGTTAACGCATAGGAATTGTGGGGTTTGCATACAAATCTTTATTCGATATTTCTTGGCCGGTTTCTCGGTATTATCGTTGTTTTGAAGAAGAATCAGGATGTCGTTCTAAGTTATCATTCTTATTATGGTGCCTCGACTTTTTCACCGTTTAAATACTATAAATTGTTGGTTTCAGAGGCTTTATATGCCACCTGGATGTTGATTCATTTACTGTTCTTGAGGGGCTTTGTGCCCCATTTAAATGTTGATTTTGGGGGGATTTACTTTTTGTTTTAATGTTGTTTGGAGGATAATTAAATAGTGTTTTGGGGACAGCTTTGGGTTGATTTGCTAGTCTTAGAACCTTTAAATGCACCATTTTGGAGTCTTTTGTGGTCTGACTTGGGATAGTATTGAGTATTTTTTTAGGGATAAACATATCATTTGTGATTGTTTTATTCACTGTTCTGGAAACATCAAGGGCATCATTTTGGGGCCGTTTTATACACTGTTTTTGGAAATATTATGAACACCATTTTGGCACTATTTTAACGCTGTTTTGGAGGCATTAAAAGCATCATTTTAGGGTTGTTTATGCACCGTTTTGGAAAGGTTTTGGGCATCATTTAAGTAATGATTTACATGCTGATTTGAAATATTTAAATATTATTTTGGGCCGCCCAAAATACTATCTTGGAGTAGATTTAAACGCTCTTCTTGAGAGCCGATTTAGTTATAATTGTGAAAAAGTTTGAATTTTTTTTAGGCAGATTCACTTATTGTTTTCCCCATTTTTTTTGGCTTTATTAGTTTTGAAAAAGGGTCGGCCTCTTCCTTTTGTTTTATTTATTTTTAAATGGTTAAGTCATAAAGATGGGGATTGATGATTTAATTAATTAGAAGATATAGAAAACCTCAAATCACCTTATGCATAAGTTAAAAGTGTAGGTTTCCTAGAACTTTAAGTGAACACCATAGGTTAGAGTCCATCCACTTAACCCTCAGTGTAGGCTTCATAGAGTTTAGGTGCACACCATGTCTGAGAGTCTATCCACCTAGTCATCGGTTTAGGCTTCCTACACTTTAGAAGCACACCCTAGGTGAGAGCCCATCCACCTAGTCCTCGGTTTAGGCTTCCTACACTTTAGAAGGACACCCTAGGTGAGAGCCCATCCACCTAATCCTCAGTGTAGGCTTCCTAGACTTTAGGTACACACGCTAGCCCATCCACCTAGTCCTCAGTGTAGGTTTCCTAGTTTTTAGGAACACACCTTAGGTGAGAGCCCATCTACATAATCTCTGCAGTGTAACCTCCCAAGGTTTTAGGAATATATCTTAGATGAGAGTCTATTTATCTAATCCTCGAATGCACAGTGAAACTAGACACTTGACCCTAATTCACAAACTGATCAAGACACTAGACACCAGGATGCACCGAGACGTGACACGTGCTTCCTTAATTAAATCAACAGTGAAACCCTCATAATGACTTAACCTACAATAAAACCCAGTGCATCGGGATTTGAGCTTGGATATTACACTGAAATCCTCCTGGCAATTAGGAAAATTTGTTAATGCCACATATAGATCATCGGACTAGGATAAATCTAGGGTCTAAAAGGCGAGGGTGATAACGACATTTCTTATGTGTGCTTAAACAAGGGATACGAAGTGGAATTATTAGAATAGTATCCCTACCTCTAGGACCTTCTATAAGAGACAGGAAATGATTGAGGATGCTATTCGCCGACCCTTGGTGGGATTGTTGCCCCCGATACTCTTAGGTTGTCAGTAGTTCTAGCACGATTAGAGTGTCTAATCTGTGGACTGTACGGCTTTATAAAATATTTATAAAAATAAAACAAAAATTTTTTTTGCATGATTAAAATACTCTTCATAAAAAAGACTTAAATAATAATTTTTGTATGAAAAATCTTCCTATGAAAATTTATAAAGGTTCACGGCTAGTCACTTGGATTAAGGTTAAGAACTGTCTTTTGTAGATTGTCGAGTTGGTAACTTTTACTCAAGATCGGGAAGCACACAGCCCAGCTCTGAGCCCCCACTTTTACCAATGTCTTATACTCAGTCCTGATCTTTCATATGTGGTTATGTGTTTCTTTTGCTTGTGATTTTTACTACTCGTTTTTATGGCTTTGATGCTAGGTTTGTTTGTCTTATTTATTTTTCTTGCAAGTATATTTAAATCTACTGCAAATCATACTATGCTCGCAAAATTAATAATGTAACAGTAGCGGATGCCGAGGTACGCTTTTACAGTTTATCTACAGCATTTTACTTTACTGCAGTTTACCTTTCAAGTACATTTTTATTTACCTGCAATTTGATTATTCTGCATGCAAAACCGGTACTGAAACCAAAACTGAAACAAAACAAAACTAAACATTGACACCAAAACTGTGAAGCACAAATCACCACTCAAACATTTAAACCTGGAGTCAACGTGACGACAGGAGCGTGGAGCCAACTTTGTGGGCAGCACGGCGAGGAATTCAGACCGAGCAACAAGAAGATCTTCTTCAGCATTATCCCTTCTTAGTATAATAACAATTCATAAGACTTCGAGGTAGTTTGCCTAGAGCGACGTAAATCCTCACCCTCTTTTAGGCCCATGCACAACCATGTTGTGCAGCATAAGTCCTAACTCGCTTTAGGTTCCGAGGTTGTTGTATGGTACGACGTAAACTCTCCTTTCTCTGTGGGCTATTTGCGTAATCAGGTATTATGCAAATGTAAATCTCAAATAATAAAATTGGCAGGATTGAACAATTGAATAACATCGTCTCCAAAAATGCAGCCACACATTAGAATAGTTTGGGAAGTCACTGAGGATTCCCCTCTGGATCTGTGACATCCCCTACCTTTTACTTCCTTTGGACTCCTAAAAGGATTGTTCTTATTTGAGTCATTTCCACTTGTTTTTCTACGTCCTACCTTGAAAACCTAAACTTTGAATTCTTGAAGACTAGAACCACTGATTATTATCGAGAGTTTTCTCAAGTGATTCCCGTCACTTGGGATGTAATTAACTATAAGGGTTTGCCTCTATAGGGAACTTGAAACCCAGGTAAAATAAAGCCTATTTAATCTTTGTATTAAATAGGGGAATTTGTCGGTCATATATAAAAGGTTCGCAGACCAAACGGGTGTCACAAATCTCTTAGTTTACATGATTGGGTCTATCGCC
>NEWO01000224.1:393863-413140 GCA_003013225.1 Phalaenopsis aphrodite
AACTGACATACATACTGTTTCTTTCTTAGTGTATTTTTGTAGCCTAGGAGTGTGAGTAATTACTAACTTTAGTTAGCTCACTATTGTTAGGAGAATAAAGATGGAAGAAGAAATGATTATAGAAGAAACACACAAATTGTAATAAGATAAATTAAATTGTACTGCTCTAATTTACTTTCTTTGGTGGCTCTTTCATTAAGTAAATATTAGTAATCGAAAATGAATATAGAAATATTTGTTTTCCGCAATTCAACCGTCTGTACACGTCTTGGTTAATTCCAAAACCCAAACCGGTTCGTAACATATGTTATCTTAGTTTCAATACCATACGAAATAGAGAGCAAATATCTACACGTGTGGGTGCATTGACATTCTCAATTAGTACCATAAGAGGGTGAACTTCTTTCAACATGTATAAAAAAGCATTCATATATACAGCATTTTATCACAATCATCATAAGATATATTATTTTATTATGAAATATTATATGCTTATTATTTACTAAATATCATTATATAAGCATTTAAAAGTCAAGTTGTAATTATCTAATAGCTTTATAGAAGAAATTACTGTGCAACCATTCATGCAGCAATGTTGACAAACATGCTTCATTCTTAACAGATGAAGATCAATTTAATATAAAACAAATTGGTATAAAACATATAAGGATGGAACTTGAATTATAAATAGATTAGGAAACAATACTATCATACAGAAATATTATTACCCACACCTATTATGTAAATTCTTCTCAGACTAAACTGTCTTCTCAATTATAAACACTTATAAATCTTACCCAATTTAGAAATGATCAGTCATTTAAAACTCTCATAAACGTACCTTACAATCTCTTTTAGAAATATTATTATCAATCATGATTTTTATAATAATAATTAATGAAATAATATCTTTGATAGTTGAAAATCCACCCAAAACTCAAAATTTCACTTCTTTATTAAATCAATTATATTTTTAATTATATTCTAGATTTAATGATATGGCTATAAATTATAATTTCTTTCATATCAATATGAATCAATATCTCAATTAATCCATTCATTATAAACTATTATTATTTACTCTAATTACACCCAAATAAGTTGGGTCAACATTAAATTATATTACAAATAGACAGAGAGACAAAGAGAGAGATAGATAGATAAATAGACAGATAGATAGATATAGATATAGATATAGATGGATGGATGGATGGATCGATGGATCGATGGATCGATGGATCGATGGATCGATGGATCGATGGGTCGATAGATGAATATACCGATAAATGGATGGATCGATGGATCGATGAATCGATAGATCGATAGATAGATGGATTGATGGATCCATAGATAGATCGATCGATAAGTAGATGGATAGATAGATCGATAGATCGATGGATAGATAGATAGATAGATAGACCGATAGATAGATCGATGGATCGATAGATTGATGGATCGATAGATAGATAGATAGATAGATGGATAGATAGATGAATAGATAGATTGATGGATAGATCGATCGATAGATAGATCAATAGAATAGACGGATAGATGGATAGGATAGGATAGGATAGGATAGGATAGGATAGATCGATAGATAAATAGATAGATAGATAAATAGATAAGATAGGATAGGATAGGATAGATAGATAGAATAGAAAGTTCGATAGATAGACCGATAGATAGATGGATAGACAGAGAGATAGATAGATACATAGTCTATAGATAGATAGATAGAAAGAAAGATAGATAGAAGGATAGATAGATAGATCGGGGATAGAAGGATAGATAGATAGAAGGATAGATAGGATAGAAGGATAGACAGGACAGATCGACAGACGGCCAGACAGACGCACAGGTAGATACTCAAAACTAATTTTAATCAACTTATACATATTATCACGTACTTATTCAAAGTAAAAATCCTTCAACTAAAAGACTACAATTAGATACCATTTTAAGCTTCATGTTAGAAAATTAAGAATTTGTACAATTATAACATTCATAAAACTTTATTAAATATTTTGATATTCATTTTTATGCAGGTAACTTTGGCATCACAAAACTTACATAATAAAACTCTCTCAATGCGTATAGAAATAAAAATGAAAGAATAGCTTATAAACATAAATCTATCAAGACATCTTTCATTTTAAAAATTATTACAAAAAAATTTACACTTTTTGCATAACTTTCGGTACAATAATTAAATTCCAGTATTAATTTCATTTAGGCATTAACCATTAATTCCTAAGGAAATAGTAAAATAAGTCTGGTTTTTACATTTTGCAACAAGAAGAAATCTTCAATCTACCCTTCAAGAAAGAAGCAAATCCTAAGTGTCTTCTTCCTCCTTGCAAATAAATACCTGTTACCAAAGGTCGTTCACCCTAAAAAAATTATTTTCTGTGTTCTACAAAAAATATTTAGGTTTATCACTTAAAATTAAATTTAAAAAAAAACTTACCTGAAATCTTGTTTAGCTTGCATGACTGCCAGCTCAAGTTGATCAAAACCACAGGAAGCCAAACACTCCAAAAAGCGCTCGATTTCAATCTCGACCTATATTATACAAAAGCTCGATCTAGTTTTTTATCTGCACAGTGTCGCACGTAGATCTCCACACTTGCATGCCTCTCTTTCTCCGGTGCAATCACACAAGTTACCTCGGCTCACATTAACTCATTGCAACTCAGAATGATTCATGCTCTATCACTCGCTCCTAAATGTGGAATGCCTACAGCTTCGCTCACCAATCTAGGCTTTAGGATAAGACCGAAACAAGCATGCCAAACTCATCTCGTCTCCTCTTGCTCACAATTGATCGAGCGAGCTAGCCTAGTGCCAACTCCTCATACTCATCTTCATATCCTGTTCCCACTCAAGCCTGTTTGGGACAGCACAAGGGAGCGTTCCCTTCAACTGGTTCACCTCCCATATAACAGTATAAGTGTTTGTCTCTCTCGTCTTGTCATTCCATCTCCGTGTGGGTTTGTTCCTTCGTCTCACAACCCTTCCTCTATGAAAGTGGTCAAAACTGCTCAACTTCACACATTTTCACCCCCTGATTAACAAGGCGTAACAAAATATGTAAAATGACCACGTTAAAAACAACTTTCAATTAGGACATTGCTAATATAATTTAGATTTATAATTAAGGAGTCATTCCAAACTTAAACTCATTTATTTATAGTAATTATATTTTCCCACAGAAACAAGGAAAGTTCATAACCACCCCCACCTCAAGCCAACCGTAAACAAAAGAAATTGTGTGAAAGTGATTCATACAACAAATTTCACCACAGCATCAACCAAATAACCCATCTGACAAGGAACTATAAATGTATTTATAAAGGTTAGCATCAGAACTTCCAGGAGACAAGTACCAAGCTTTATTTAAGTTGACTGGAGTATGAACTTGGTTGGAATCATATGATTTATTCTGTAATAATTTTTCTTGCAAGAACAGTGCATTAATCGGTTTGTTTTGATCACCTCGAAATTCGGTTGAGATTTAAAAAGGGCTGACTTTGCGAGCTAATTGCAGCATCAATTCTGGAACAAGACGTCTTGCAGGAGGTGCAACAGCATCCTCAGCTAGAGAAGCAGCATCACCAGCATGGATGTAAGAGAATATGTCTTCAAGTAGCGCATCTCTACCACCTCTCAAAGGATCCTAGAGAAGGGCAAAAGAAGACAATAAGCATTTTTCAAATAAAGAATACAAATAAAGCCTATTTGGTTGGAGATTGAGCCTGGCTCTAGGCAGGTTAAGCCCCCAACATGTTTGGTTTAGTCTTATGACAAGTAAAGGGATAAGCTTGTAAGCATGATCCTTTAGTAGTCTTAAGCCATTTGGTATTTCAAAAAGATAATTAATATAAGCTCAAAAATTTGGAGAAGATGAAAAAGTTGAGTTAGAGTGGAAACAGTGTTAAAAGTTAAAATATAATTAATCAATAAGCAGTTTAGCCAAAAAATATTATGTATTCTCATGATGATATAGGTATACAATACCGGAGTAGCCAAGAGTTGAGGTGCTAAAGAAGAAATAACTATATTATTTAAAAACAAATTCGAAGTACAAAGAAAATTATTGAGAGTATAAAATAATAATCATCACATTAATATTAATGTAAGCATATAAAAAATATTATGCTTCCATGTATATAATATTCCAAGTTCAAAATTCTTGATATACTGTTTATCTAAAAATGTTCCAATATAACCTAGTCAAGTCTATAGAACGCATGGTCTATAGATAATCTAACCATCCATATTACCTATTTCGACCTTATCATTATTCATGCCCTCTTTTTATATATTGGGTTGCATGTCCACCTTCTCTTCCACTATCACCTCACACTTATCTTCATCCTCAAGATTTACAACTCTACAATTTAAAGCTCTAATACCTATAGTTACTATAACTCATTTCCTCGCAAGAATCCCTGCTTCAAATGCTCTTGATGTTCACATCAAATTTATGTCAATAGATAGCTAGCTCTTTTGTGTGTTAATCATTGAGCACCTATCTATTAAATAAAGACAAGGTGCTTAGATCACAGCCTGGTGTATTAAGTCAAGCTGCTCACCTGGGCACACCTTCGTAATGATTCTAACTTGGAATAAGTGTGAGGCATTGTATCTTTGCCTTGCATTGCCCAAACGCCTATGGGAGCGCCTGACTCATCTTCAACAACATTGCTAAAAGAAGCTGATTAGAGTAATTAGGAATTAATTAATGGTTAACTGTAATCCAATCACTGATCTAATTATAGCATCAAGCATGATGGTGACTCCAAAATTAATGCCAACAATAGCCTCCTACAAAAATCGGCGACTCCAAACAGCAACCTGGACACTTTCTACAGCCTCCTACAGCGATCGGCAACCTCAAACAGCATATATACAGCAATTTCTCAGCTCAAAAAGCACTAAACAGCATCATACAGCACTTGAAAACTTTCAAAAAGCATTTTCTAGCACTTTCTCAGCTCAAAACAGCCTAAACAGCCTGCAACAATTGTAAGTTTTCAAACAGCACTTATACAGCCTACAACACTTGTAAGCTTTCAACAGCACTTACAGCACTTTCTCAGCTCAAAACTGCATTTTTAACTCCTCAAACGCTAATTCGCAGTGCTACACAACACTTAATTAACTCACAAAACATAGTTTTACAAGCTTCAAAGTCAGCATTTAAATGGGGCACAAAATATGCATTTCAAGACTCCAAGATGGTACATAAACTGCTTCAAAACAGTGCACAAATCAGCATCAAAGTGGTGCATAAAACCCCCAAAATCAGCTGATAAACCAGCCCCAAAGCGACCCTACGCAGCACCAAAAACTACACTCAAACCGTCTCCATGACAGCATTTAATTGGCCCAAAAACAATACTTAAATGGGGCAAAAAACAACATTTTCAACTCTCTCAAAACAACGATAAATGTGGTAAAAACACTATTTTCAACCCCCTTAAAACAACGAACGTGTGGGAAAAAAAAAAGGCATCTTCAACCCTCTCAAAAGATTATAGATATTATCTTTTATAAACCTATGATAATTCATAAAGTATTTCTCCACCGAATAACCTAAGCAATCATATCTTTATTTCATGAGCATATGGTTCTTTCGTAGAAGAAAAACGAGATAATAATTGCAGTTGAACATTCATCTCAATGAACATTGATTTTAAGGAAAAGTTTTCCCATTCTTAATGACAGATTTGTATAAGCGAAGTTGGTTAGAGAATAAAAATTAAGCAATCCTTTCAGGATGAATTGTAACATGAAAATCACTAAGATAATCAAAGAAAATAAACAAACAAAGGATTTTGCATTCCGATTTTATTTTGCATAATTTCTATAGGCAATAAAATATACAAACAAAGAATTATTTACCTGTTTCATTCTCAAGTGATACTTACCTCAAACAAAAGTGGTGGGAAGGAGGAAGTCGACGACTTCGGTCGAATGTGGGAGGCGTTCGGTCGAGAGAGCGGTGAGCCAAGAGAAGAGGGAAAGTCGAAGCAAACGAGGGAGAGCTTTCGGCTGAGAGAGTGGAAGCAGGTGCCTCTCGAGTGGGAGAGGGGTCGTGCGGTTGAGACAGGAAGGAGAGAGAGGGAGAGGCGAGCGAGAGTTCACTTTGCAAAGAGGAGAGGGAAGCGCGAGAGAAAAGGAGAGGTCGATGCAGGTGAGCGCGGGAGAGTTTCTGGGCGGGCATGAGAGAAGAACAAGTGAGGGGCCGAACTTGTCGAAAGCAGGGAAGAGGAATTCACGGTGCAGAGGGAGGAGAGGTTGAGTGAGTGCGAGCAGTCTTCAGTTTGTCTGGGAGAAGGAGGCGAGGTCGAGCGGTCGAGAGAGCCTGGAGAAGGATCGAATCGAGAGAGAGAGGGGGGGAGCGAGCGGGGGATGGTGTCGAATGCCTGGAAGAAGGGGGAGTCGAATTGTATAGTCGAAGTTTCGATGGAGCCGTTACGTGAAGCAATTGGCAGCGGATTAATTAGTTTCGATGCGCAGAGGAAACTTAGTTGGAAAAACTTAACACTAAATTATATTCAATTATTGTGGGATTAAATGATATATTTGAAATTTAAAAATTGTGAGCTGAGGTAATTAGCCCGTCTTCAGCCAGCATTCAGCCCAAGTTGAACCTGAGTTGAACCTGGGTTGAGCCCGGGCCTCTCCCCACATATCAAAAAAATGTTCATCGATTTTCGTGGTGTTTGTGTGCGCGCGGAACCATAGTGATATAGGTGTCCTTCCTAGCTAAAGTTAACGTCTCAGACGCATCTGTGTGATTTGTTTCGTCATCTGGGGTCGTCCGGACAAGTTCGTCAACGATCGGGCCAAAAAATGTGTCAAATTTGATTTTATTGAATTTTGGGTCGTGACTGGGTCATTTTGAAAATTGACTCAGTTAAAATGTCGGTTCAATGTGTTAATTGTGTTGTTCGCGTTGCCGAGTCATGGAGTGTTTACCTATAGTCATTTGATCTTGTAAGAACTCCTTTTCGGGTCTTCTACATGTTAGTCCTTAACCCTTGCAACTAAGAGTAAAGTGCTTGGGACTACTCATTCGAGGCCTGCACAAAAATGAGTCAAGAATTGGCTTGAAGATTTATGGGAGATGTGCTCTATTACTAGTCCGCTATGATGGTCAACAAAGAACCTCTAAAGCTAGATTCTGGGTTTTAGGAGTAGGCAACTAATGGTGGTTTTGGGGCAACTTGTGTGTTTCACGATAAACAGCTTATCCTGAAAAGTGGCCTGCGGGTCGACAGCGGGGGTCGACCCGTGGCATGCGTTTAGTGTAAAAGTAGAACCACGATTTCGAATAAGAAGTCAAAGCGTGCGATCCAAACGGTACCACGTTGTTTTCAAAAATGCCCCGCACTTAAGTTGCCCCAAACAGACCCTAAGAATTCACTAAAAATGAAGTCAACAATGTGCTTCCCCGAGAATTTCTCGTCTTAAACCATCAACATCTGGAACATAAACTTTGTCTTTATACCTCAATAAACCACGCTGATATAGCACATTTCTCTAAACACCCTGTCTTAACTTGTTGTAGAGTTTCTAATACCATTATCTCTGGGTGAAGTGTCCCTAATTATGTCCTTCAAAGTTGATTACACCGTCAACTGATATAGTTGAACTATGCTATCATCACCGAAATCAACTATAGATAGATAGTGTCAAGTTTTGCAGATCTTTAATTAACTACACCTGTTGAATAATTAAATAATTCAAATTACCTGAAGCTTTCCTACTCAGTGAGTCAACAACGACATTCGTCTTCCCGAGATGATAATGATATCTAAATCATAATCTTTAATAATTTNCGGGTCTTCTACATGATAGTCCTTAGCCCTTGCAACTAAGAGTAAAGTGCTTGGGACTACTCATTCAAGGCCTGCACAAAAATGAGTCAAGAATTGGCTTGAAGATTTATGGGAGACGTGCTCTATTACTAGTCCGCTATGATGGTCAACAAAGAACTCCTAAAGCTAGATTCTGGGTTCTAGGAGTAGGAAACTAATGGTGGTTTTGGGGCAACTTGTGTGTTTCACGATCAACAGCTTATCCTGAAACGTGGCCTGCGGGTCGACAGTGGGGGTCGACCCGTGGCCTGCGTTTAGTGTAAAAATGGAACCACGTTTTCGACTAAGAAGTCAAAGCGTGCGATCCAAACGGTACCACGGTGTTTTCAAAAACGCCCCGCACTTAAGTTGCCCCAAACAGGCCCTAAGAATTCACTGAAAATGAAGTCAACAATGTGCTTCCCCGAGAATTTCTCGTCTTAAACCATCAACATCTGGAACATAAACTCTGTCTTTATACCTCAATAAACCATTCTGATATAGCACATATTTCTCTAAACAACCTGTCTTAACCTGCTGTAGAGTTTCTAATACCATTATCTCTGGGTGAAGTGTCCCTAATTCTGCCCTTCAAAGTTGATTACACCGTCAACTGATATAGTTGAACAATGCTATCATCACTGAAATCAACTATAGATAGATAGTGTCAAGCTTTGCAGATCTTTAATTAACTACACCTGTTGAATAACTAAATAAATCAAATTACCTGAAGCTTTCCTACTCAGTGAGTCAACAACGACATTCGTCTTCCCGAGATGATAATGATATCTAAATCATAATCTTTAATAATTTACAGTCATCTCCTCTGCCTCAAGTTCAACTCTTTCTGAATAAACATATATTTCAAACTCTGGTGGTTAATATAAACTTTGCAACTAACTCCATACGGATAATGTCTCCATTTATTAAGCGTAAATATAGCTGCAGGAAGCTCCAAATCATGTGTGGAATAGTTCCTTTCATGATTCAATTATTGTGATGCACATGCAATAACTCTACCATAATGTATAAGCACACAACCCAAACCCCTCAAAGTTGCGTCACTAAAAATCTAAAACCAATCAGAACCTAAAGGAATGAACAAAATTGGAGTGGACATTATGTAAGTCTTCTGCTTTTTAAAAGCCTCCTCACAACAATCAGACCATTCAACCTTCACTGTCTATCAAATCAACCTTGACAATGGTATACCAATCTGTGAAAACCCCTCAACAAACCTCCTGTATTAACCAACCAGACCTAGAAAACTCCTGACTTCGGTAACAATAGTAAGTCAATCTATAATCGCTATGACCTTATTTTAGTCCACAGATATGTCGTTCCCCACTGATAACGTGCCCATGAAAAGTCATACTTTTAAGCCGAAATTCACATTTAGAAAATTTGGCATAAAGTGTATTCTTCTTCAAAACCTGCAATGCGGCATGTAAATGATATACATGACGGACATCATCCCTCAAATACACCAGAATAATATCTATAAAGATGATCACAAAATTGTCCAAAAACTGCTCATCGGATCCTTGAAAGTTGCTGGAGCATTTGTTAGTCCAAATGACATCACCAATAATTTATAGTGTCCATATCTGGTCCTAAAGGCAATATTCACTGTCATATTATCTAATCCTCAACAGCAAGTTTTCAACATCCACCAAACCTCCTCCTCTAGAAAAGAAAGGTGGTCCCATATCCTAAAATAATTTTAAATACTTATCCAACTAACCTCCTCCACTGAACCTAGCCCGAGTTTGAGAGTTTTTAATCAACTACATTACTGAAGTCATCATTTCAGTAAATGCATCAGTATTCATAGTAATTTGCGGGGGTACATCAACTTTTACAATATTATCTCTAGTTTTGCGCCCCTGATTTTTCATATTTCTGAAATAGCATAAGAAAAATTATAATTAGATAAAAAGCAGAATTTGTAAACTTATTTCTTGTTGATATTACCCATGAATGATAGTAATCATCCTAATAGCTCTTTTAGATCATTATCAAACATAATTTCACTGATATCACTTTTTTTACGACCTAGCGCAGTGCTTCAAATTAACAAAAGTGAATACTGCGGTCGAGCAGTATTAACATCTAACTAGCCATATTTTTAAAACTTCCAATATAATATAAAAGAGTTGTTAATAATCGACGATTACGATAAAGAAATTTAAATCATCCAATAATAATAAAAAATTTGTTAGTAAAATCTAAATCCACACAATCATATATGTCTATCCAAAAAAAAAACTGTGCAAAAATAAATTAAAACATATCATACTAGTATCTATCAGCTGCAGTCATGCTCCTATAAATCAAGTCTCTCTTACCAAACATATCAATCTAAAACTTTTCTTTTCCTGAAAGAAACCATTAATTGAAATTATAAGTATTATTTAGTGAGTAATTATAATTGAACATGTATTCAATTCTAAATTTATGTTATGCATGAATGATCGAAAGAAAATGAAGTTCATTTCATTAAAATTTTAAATTTATCAATTTTTGTTTCATTTTAAGTATTACCGTTTTAATCCTTTTTAGAATGCAAAACAGGATCGCCGACGTACCCGAAAGTATCCTCAGAAATGTGTCTGAAGGCTCCTTCAAACATATACCTGAAGGTACCCTCAAATTGTAACGAAAGACATACTTTTATCATTTCTTTTAACGTGTACGGGTACATCGAATCCCTGTCAATACCATCTAGGGGTAATTGATGTGCGGTTTTTGTGTGATATTTTTATAAATATTTTTCAACACTACAAAACACACACACGGCAGTACTAATAAATAAATATGCAATTCAAATCCAAATATAAATGACTTTAGTATAAATAATTTTATCTTTAAAAATCTTTAAACTGTCAAACCCTTAATAATAACACAAGTATACGTATCGCTCAAGTAATAAAGGACTCTAATGAACTTCTAGATATTGATCCCACAGGTAAGTTAGAAATGCTTATGAAGAAATTCTTATGATTATAATGTAAAACACAATTTAAACTAAAAAACAGAAGTACGAAATTTAAATCTAAAGTAATTAATTGTATGCTAAATAAAATGCAGATAAAAGAACTAAGTTAATTAAATTAATTGGTAAACTTCAAAAGTAAACTTAAGAAAACAAAACAAAGTTTCTGAGATGAGAGTTCAAATTTAAGAAAGCATCATTCCCCTTTATAATGAGTATAACGATTGTAAATAAATTAATATATATATATATATATATATATATATATATATATATTTATAATTGTTTTGTGTCAAATATGAACATTCTTATTTTTTACCCTATTTCAAGTATATAAAGAACATTGACTAATCCATAATTTGGTCCCTAATTTCGTGGTTAGGCTGGGAAGATACCGGCTGCCACTCCAGAGCTCTCACTACTCCCTCGCCTGAGGGCTAACAATCTCGCATTAGTTTCCAATCAACTGGACAAAATTGAGAATTTTAATGTCACCCTAAAATCTCAAATTACGCATCCAACAAAGTATATTTTCTTATTTATTTGCACTCAACCCCATGGATGACACACTCTCCCAAGAAATCAAAACTGGCTCTCAACATGTTGTAGAAATCATAGCCCGTTTGGATCATATGTTGCTCAACACATTTTAACATTCCAATTGGTCTGATCGAAAAGTAAATGAAAATCGGAATTCAAATCATCACAAATTTTTGACATTTAAAACCATATAAAACAAAATTAGTTCTTCACAAAATCAAATCTTATTGTATGGAGAATGATAAAAATGACTACTCATAATTTATGAGAATGATACGATAAAACACGGATTTCATATATTAAAATAAGTTTACAAAACAAAAAAATAAAAAACACAACTTATCTCACAAAACAAATCTCTAGAAGTTCTCTTCGAACACTTTCCCTCTTTACAAGCACTCACAATTATCTTTTGGAAATGTAATGAAAAAGAAATTTCTCAATTTCCCTCTCCTTTTACAACCCTTAAGTCCTTGGCTTTCTCTCTTTAACTCTCTCTCTCTCTCTCGCCACACCTTTCACGCCTCCTTCTTCAACCCTTAACTTCCCTTTCTTTTATTAGAGGCAGCCTTCATCCAAAAAGAATTCAAAATTTACTCCAAAATTCTATCCAAAAGTCCAACTTTTGAATTCCAAAAGACATGTTGATTGTCCATGAGACATATTCCTTCATAAAAGAACTTTCAAAAATGTCTAGATACATTGAATCACTCCATGGGGCGTTTAGAACATGTGGACCCTTCAAAATTCGCACTAAATTTGTCATAAACCGCACTAATTCATAAAAAATCATCTTTGGCGCCTCAGGCGCTGATTCTGGCATTTCAGGCCCCAAGTTGTTTAAGATCGCATTGTTTTGGGTTCAGGCGCTTCAAGCGCCAGTTTTGACGCTTCAGGCGTCAATTCTGACGCTTCAGACGCCACCCCTCTGTAAAAAGGCGTCAGATTCACAAAATTTGTTATTTTCACTCCAAATTTTGTCTTTTTAACTACTTTTGTTTGCTCCAAATGCCTAAAATTATCTACCTGCAGCAAAAATATGAAAATAACATTTCTTTAAAATGCAATATCACCAAAAATAAGTATAAAATGTATACTTGAACTAGCACATTATTTTGGTCTATCAGTAGTCCTTATGATTTAATTTAGCTTTAATTTCATATAAATTTTAAATAATTAAAAATGTACCTTCATCGATCTGTTATTTTTTTGCTCACATCCCTTAATACCATTTCAAATTTTCAAATTTAATTTCATGAATGAAGTATTGGTTTTAAATATTTTATTATAATTATTCATTTAATTAAACATTAATTTAACTCATAGAAGAAAAAAATCACTCACATTTAAATTTAAAAGACTTCTGAAAAGTTTAACTCACTTCACTTCACAACACCTAAGCCAATTAAATGTGAATATAACAATAAGAATTACATACTAAAAAAAAGTAATATTTAAATATAAAAGATTTATTAAACGCTAACCACTTTTAGCTTTAGGATTCTTTGTCTTCCTTAACTTTAGGATTCTTTGTCTTCCTTAAATCCCAAAGATTTATCGAATTCTTCACACCTCTTAAGGTTTGTTTGAGACAGCTGCAGCATATTAAAAAACATCTGTGAAGTTGCTAAAAGAATAATTTGATGTTCAAAAAACTGTGATAGGTATTATAATCTTTTTTTGAAAAAAAAACTGAACACGACTAGAAGTTGCACTGCACCTAACCATGACCGGTGGGAAAACTTTTTGAAAAAGCTATCAAAACGCAGTTTACATAAACAACCAAAATTGTGGTGTGATGCCGCACCGCCGCCGCACCGCTTCCCCAACAACAATAAAGCCTTAATCCCACTATTGAGGTGGCTACATGAATCCTTGTTCTCCATTGTGTCATATTTAGTGTCATATTTTCATTAGTTCTAATAAATTAAGATCATTTTTTATACAATAAGCCCAAGTCTTCCTAGGTCTACCTCTACCTTCCTTAACATAAATCGAATCTACAACATCTATACTCATAATCGAATCTTCAGATGGTCGCCATTTAATGTGATCAAACCATCTAAGACGACTCTCTCTAAATTTCTCCTTCACTGGAGCTACATTAACCCTATCACGAATATATGCATTTCGCATTTTGTCTCTATGTGTAAAGCCACTCATCCACCTAATCATTCTCATCTCGACAACACTTAACTTAGTATTATGCTTAACTTTTAAAGACCAACATTCAGCGTCATAGAGCAATGCAGGTCCCACCACCATCTTATAAAATTTTCCTTTCAGTCTAAGAGGTACTTTTCTATCACACAAAAGGCCCGAAGCATACCTCCATTTCAACCAACCAACTGGAATTCTACTATTAACATCTCCATCTATATCACCATTGCTTTGAACAACAGACCCGAGATATCTAAATCGTTCACAAATTTTAGTTATTTGATCACCCAAAGTTACACTTTTGTTACTAGAGCGACTACTACTAAAATTACATTTTATGTATTCAATTTTAGTTCTACTCAAATGAAGGCCTTTATACTCCAATGTAGACCTCAATAATTCAAGTTTTTCCTGGGCTTTTTCTCTCATCTTATCTACGAGAAGGATATCATCAACAAAAAGCATACACCAAGGTACATCCTCCTGTAAATGTCCAGCAAGAACATCCATAAATAAAGCAAAAAGATATGGGCTTAAAGTCGATCCCTGATGTAATCCAGCAGAAATAGAAAAATATTTGGTCAATCCTCCAGTTCGAACAAAAGTAACAGCTCTAGTATACAAATCTTTAATGACTTCAATATAAGTCATATCAACACCTTTTCTTCTCAAGAACACTCCAAAGGACATCCCTTGGAACCTTATCGTAAGCTTGTTATAAATCAATAAAAATCAAATGTAGATCCTCTTTATTATCTCTAAACTTCTCCATCAAACCTCTCAATAAATGTATAGCTTCCATGGTAAACCTGCGCGGCATTAAACCAAATTGATTATCAGAAATCTTTGTAATACGTCCTAGCCTATGCTCAATTACCCTCTCCCACAATTTTAAAGTATGACATATCAACTTAATTCTTCTATAATTTGCCCCAAACGGACCGTTGATCTAAATAAATTTACTAAAATTAATAAATTTAACAAATTACGTCATTAATTCCATTTATCGGTTTTGAGATTGATCTCCTACCTTGCTTGCTTGACAAACTTCTCCTTCAAAGTTGAAATCCCTGAATTAGAGTCCTGATTAAATTTGACTTTGCTTTTAAACACTCACACACTCATCACAAATTTATTTAATGACTTAATAAAAACCATAACATACATTAAAATCATTTGGTTGCCCGTAACTCTTCCCCTTTCCTTACATGAAACTCACGCCATATTTTGGCCTCAACTTTATTGATTTATTAGTTTCAATCATGATATCACATACAATTAAGCTTAAACTTTAAATAATAAACATATATATATAGTATAAATACAATTAAATAACAAAATTACTTAAAAAAAACTTATAAAACTTGCCTTACTCGGCTGCCAAACCTAACTCACACACTAAGGCCTGCTCCTCTACTTCTGCTTCCTGCCTTCGGCCTCCACTCGACCGCGTGAGCTCCCTCCTCCTTTCTTCAGTCACAGTTCAACCCAAGAAATTGCAGGTGAGCACAACGCCGAAGATACTCTCTTCCTCCTCCATCTTCGGCTCAACTCAAAAGCACGCGCACAACGTTGCTCGACTCACTAGGTTTGCTCACCTCCTTCCCCTTCCTCCTTAGGTCTCGACAGAGCCGTAGACTCCTTTCTATGGCTACTTCTTCTTCTTCTTCTTCCACTGGTATAAACTCGACGCAAAACAACTTGAGTCCTCTTCTCTTCTTCTTCCCGCACGCGCGAAGATTGGAGAAGCTGTTCAACAAGGGAATGAAGGTTTCCTTCTACTTTGACTTCTCTGTCTTCTACTTCTTCTTCTTTCTCCTTACAATAATTGCTCCACTTCTACTGTTTCTTCATTGTTTGTCGCTCTCGGATACGATAATTTCTCCCTCGCTCGTTCTCACCGGATACAATCGAATGAGTAAAAGGGTAAAAGTTGTGAGCTAATCCCCGCCTAGAGTTGCCTCTCCAAATCGATGTTTATTTTTATTTATTTATTTATTTTCTGTTATTTCAGTTTATCCCTTTTTTTGTTATTTGGAAGGAAACTCTGCAAGCACTCAATCAACCAGAGAACTTCAGCCCTGCCCAAGCTTGAATTTTTTGCAATGTTGTCTGCCAATTGTTGGAGAGCCAGAAATGCTAAAAAATACAACCGAACCTATATGGAACTCCAACTGTTATTGGAGCTAGAGTGTTGGAAGGTCTTGCCTCTCCTCACCTTTATCCAATTCAGGGGCAAGGAGGCACTTCTCAGATCCCCGATCTACTGCCTAGTATTTCTTGGTCCCCCCACACCTCCAACCCGTTTGGGAAAAGCTGAACTTTGATTGTGCCCTTCCTCCCTCCTACTTGGCGGGACTGGGGATGGTTATACGTAATGAGGTAGGTGAACGCTTGCATGGGGGGTCAAGAAAGGGCTGTTGCTCAGATGAAGTAGCCCAAGCAGCTCTCTTTATCAGAAATTTGCTTTAACGGTGGATGCTCGAGATGTATGGAATCATTATTGAGGGAGATTGTCGAAATGTCATGGACCTCCTTCGATGAAGCTTTGACAAACATTTCTGGAGCCAAAAGCCACAGCATAGTCTGGATTTGTCCTTTCTTATGGAGCTTAAATAGGATCATTTGATTTATAATCGTAGATCTTGCAACAACGCTTCTCATTTTTGTGCCCAGCAGGCCTTGCAAGATAGTTTTGTACTTTAACAGATGCATCCCGGGCATGATCTTTTTCCTTTAAGAAAATGATAGGACTAGTATTTTTGGTGCCCTCAAAGCTTAGGATGTATGTTTTGTAACTTTTTTTATTTTTTTTAATATAAACTGCACAACTTTCAAGCAACCTCCAGCCGGCTCCTGTATTTTTTGTTAACTGCTCTGCTAGGGTTTCAAATGATTTGAATGGCGACCGCCATTGATTCTGTCGCTAGAAGCTTCCGCTCCTTTCTCCTTCGTCGGCGTTCGTCTGCGCCTCGACGACGCATTCGCGTCTGCTCGACAAGTCCAGCCGCTCAACATCTGCGTCCTGCTTTTGTCTGCGACAGAGCCGCTCGACCCCAGTTCGGAGTCACGTCGTCTGCTCGGCTCTGCCTCTGGAGCCTACGACAGAGTTGCCCCTCAGCCCACTTTCGTGAAGCTTCTCACTGTTTTTCCTACCGCAACAACTTTGTTGTAGCTTAACGTCGACAGCTCTCCTTGCTCTGATGGCGCCTCCTTGTTTGGTTGAGCCGGACAAAGTCTCATTTGCCCACGTGGTGGGTAACCTTGCGATGGAGTCCGTCGTGGGATTCCCCTCAAGTTATAAGGAATCTCGTAAGGGTACAAATTATTGTCCTTTTATTAAAAGGGGAAGTAGGAAAGGTGGAAAAGAAATAATCTTTTTCTTTGAATCAGAAATTTCTACCATGACGGAAAAATTCAAATTTGCTCTTATTGGAAAATTTCAGTGGGGACACCCTCCTATGGATGTTATCAGAAAGATTGTTGATGATCTTAAGCTAGTAGGCAAGTGGAAAGTGAGACTCATGAATAGGAGACATGTGTTGATCGAACTAACAGTGGCTGAAGATCTACACCAGAATTTTCTCCAAAAAATATCTTAATATCGAAGGTAAATCAATGAAGTTACTCAAGTGGTCTCCTAATTTCGACCCAAATCATGAAACTCTCACTGTACCGGTATGATTTAATTTACTTGGTCTCAAGCTGTATTTTTTCACCATCAGGTTCTCTACTCTATTGGGGTCATTCTTAGGGATCTTTTGAAACTAGATCAGCCTACTTTCAACCTAACCAGACCCTCGGTGACGAGAATACTTATGGAAAGGGACATTATTTTACCTGATGTTGCTGAAGTCTGGCAGGGCACCCATAATAGTTATTGGCAACAAATCGTTATGCAACACAAACCCCCATATTGTACCAACTGTAAGATGTTTGGTCATATCCTTGCTAAATGCTACAAACTTCATCCTAAATTGAAATTTAAGTTTCAAGTGAATAAAGATTAGTCTAACCCCACTGTTGTGGACATTTTAGTTCCACCTGAGGAGGATAATATCAGACAGGATGTGTATGTTGCAACTCAGGATCCCCCATGACACTGCTATTACTGTTAGTGCGAGTGATACGATGTTGGCGCCTAAAAACTCCTTACAAAAAATTACTTATGGACTATTACCTATAAATGATAGTGTTCAGACTGATAATTACGAGAGCCTCGCAGCTCCATGATACACCAAAAATATATATATTTTTAGACCCATATTTTATACTTATTTTTTGTGATATTTCACTTTAAAATATTGGTCAATCTCAGGTTTCATATGGAGCATAAAGCATTTTGGGCTATTATAGAATTTAATTGTAATCTAAAAGATGATAGCGATATAAGATTATTGCAACTCAATAAACTTGAGAAGATTAGAATTGAAGTATATGATAATGCAAAAATCTATAAAGAGAAAATGAAAATATGGCATAATCGGAAGAATATTAATAAGAAGTTTGAACCTGGACAACAAGTTTTATTATATAATAAAAATTTGAAATTCTTTCCACGAAAACTGAACTCCAGATGATCAAGAACATTTAAAATAATTAAAGTCTATCATTATGAAACTATTGTTATTAAGGATCTTAAAATTGGAAAGATATTTAAAGTTAATGGGCATTGATTGAAACATTATTATTGACACATACCACAATTTAAACAAGTTTTAATATTAAGTCAGCCCAACTAAACAAATGGTACGTCGGGCTGACGACGTTAAACCAAACACTTTGTGGGAGGCAACTCATATATAAATTTATATATCTATAAATTATTATTTTGTTTAAGAAGTGTATTTATGTATTAGAAAATAATAGTATTTTTAAATCCTACACAATTTTATATATCATAAATTAAGACAAATATTGGTATTAGAGGAAAATTTGGAATCAAATAGAACAAAAAAAATTTAAACTGCGAATTTGGCCTCTAGCATCGACGGTGCCAAAATGGGCGTCGATGGCGCCCACCTATTAGACCATGGCACCGACAGCGCCATCGAGAGTGTCGATGGCATCCCGAGCAGTTTCGCACATGCAGAACGAATTTGGCGAACTTTGGCGAGATTTTGCTCCTCAATAACCATCAAGAGGTGTTTTTAAAGTCCTAAAATCCGCCTTGGACGTCGAGAAACTTCCTAATTTCGAATTTCATGGCTTTTAATTCTAAAAATACTTCAAGGTATGGAGTTTTCAATAGAAGAAAGTTTATCAGCTTTGACGCGCAGAGAATATACGACAAAGTCATCACAAACAAAAGACTTATCAAAGGAGAAGCTTTGTCAATCATGGATTGAGTAATCCAAGTTCACAGATTACGAAAATCATTGTGCAGAGACGTTAGGAAATTCTGTGTTACACTACCGCTGCAGTTATAGTGTCAGTAATAAAAGAGTTTTATGCTAATTTACATGGAATTACCCAAGGAGTCGTCTTCATTCTTGATAAGGTTATACCATTTAATCCGGCTCGGATTAATGATTTGTATATGATAGAAAACGTTCAAATATGTCATTGCACAAATTTTATCCCGACGAAAGATATAATGCAAGATGTATATAATTTTTTGTAGGATGAACATGAAAATTGGGAAATCAGAGATGAGGGATACGTTAGTTTCTCTGTTTCGCTGTTTAATACAATTTCAAAATAATGGCATTTCT
>NEWO01000224.1:415143-471668 GCA_003013225.1 Phalaenopsis aphrodite
AGTAATCTTCAACTTCTGTATCCAGCAGGTGATGAGAATAAATGTATGTTAAATTATTTATAAGAACGCTCGATCTATTGTTTTGGGAGAGACCACTAGTAGTTTAGCTCACCCTGCACTGATCTTCACGCTATGTGAACAGGCAGGAGTTAATTATAGAGCTGATGAGGAGAGGATTGAACCTCTAAAACCTATTGGGTCTGCCAATATAAAGACTTATGAATCTCATGTTGGATGGAAATCTGGAAGCAAGACTAGGGGTATTCCTTCTACTTCTAATACTTCTAGTACCCCTACTATCCAGGAACTTATGGAGCAGATGATGATCCAACAGGGAGATATCTTGAGAATGGATAGTAGAATGAAAAATATAAAGGCCAGAAATGCTCACAATGATGATTCGATGAGACAAATTCAAATATGATGTTGCTTATTTTATTGTTAAGACTGTTTGCTTGTGGACTGTAATACTTTAATTTAATTGTATGATGTGTTGTGAACTGAAGATTTGTGAAACTGTTGAAAGTTATTTGTTTTTAGTGTTTTGTTGGATTTATTTGTAGTTAACTCTTTCTCAGCAAATTTTTATATGTATTATGTGTTATTTAATATTTTAATTCTTATAGCTTTTCATATTAGCACCTACAATATTTCAGAGCTATGTTTCAAATCAGAACCTTCAACAGGTATGCCTTTTTTTATGTATTAAATGTTTTCTTTCACCCTTTATTTTTCAGTATTTCCTTTAAAATCTTTTAAAAAATTTAAGTTTAGGGGGAAGAAAAAGAAATTTTAAAAAGAAAAGAGACTTCATTTTATTTTTCCTCAATTAGTTATATTTTCAAAATATTTTAAAAAACTTAACATGACATTTGGTATTAGAGGGTAACTTTAAGTAACTACATTTATGTTTCTAAATATATAGTAAATTTAAGTAAAAATTTTTAAATAATAAATGTTAATTATAGAGATTATGATATTTGATATGATAGAATAAAACTATGATTTTCTACTTTAAGTAAAGTAATTTGTATTTTTGAAGTATTAAAAATTTTAGAGATTCATGTAAGAAGAAAAGATTAAAAATTTATGAAAAATCTTTAAAACTAATATAAATTTATTAAGTGAAGGAATGTGAAAAGTTTTTAACTACAAGAAGATGATAGTGAAGTTTAAAATCATTAAATACTATCCAGATATAGTAATCCTCACATAAAAAAAAGAAAAGGGATTGAAAATGATCCTGAAAAAAAAATGATTGAAAATGATCCTGGAAAAGAAAAGAAAAAAAAAATGATGAGAAGTTTGAGGAAATGTCTAATTAAAAATTAGTTTCACTTGAATCAACTTAAAAAAGAAAGCTTGGCTACATTTTCTAAACTTATATTTCAGTATTAGCATATTCATCAAGAAAGTTTCATGAAGTTTTTTTTCATATGGATACACTAAATGGCTTTAATATGAATAATTTGCAATTTTCCTTGAAAATAATAAAGAATCAAAAATCTTAGACTTGGTTGTTAAATATTTTTATACATTTAGTATTAAGTGGAGTTATTTTAAATTTTTATTAAGTTATGTTATTGTATTTAGTGGACTAAGATATGAAAATTCAAAAGTTAAAGTCTTTACCATAATTCATATTTTTATGTAGTAAAGGAGTTACATGAGGACAAGTAACATTTAAGTTTGGGTGATTTTGATACACCAAAAATATATATATTTTTAGAGCCATATTTTATACTCATTTTTTGTGATATTACACTTTAATGAAAGGTATTTTTATGTTTTATTGCAGGTTCATTTTTAAGATTTAGAGCAAAAAGGAAGCAAAAATGATAAAATTTGGAGTCAAAATGAAGAATTTAAAAAAATTTGTTCAACCTAGACTAGGCACCGACGGCGCCGTTTGACAGAGAAGACGGATTAATTAAATGGCCTCTGGCGCCGACGGAACCAGCGTCGAGGCAGACCCTGTTTCTAGAAGATTCGATGAATTTGGACGCTTTTTGAAGAGTTTTTGGATGCACCTATTGGAGAACCGACCCTAGGCTTTATTTAGGGCCAAATTTTGATTAGAAACCCCCCTCTTCGCACCATTTCGCGTTCTTCCACTCACTCAGTTTTCCTCTTTGCATGTCTACACTCCACGCCATTCCACACCATTAGTTAGTTATTGTCTTTATAGTTTTGAGTTTTTGTGGTGAGTTTATGTGTGAATTTTTCCCTAAGAAGTGTTGGAGAGGAAGAGAAGTGAGAGATTTCTTCTTCCTACATTTTTTAGGAGAGACTACAAGGGATTTGCTTTGAGAAAGAGTTTCAGATAAGTGTTATTTGTTTATTATTGTTGTGTGAACTTTCTTTTATACATGAAATTTGTATTTTGCTGTATTTTTTTCATGAAATTTGAGTAGTTTTCTTTATCTTATAAATTGTAATGATTTTTCAACTCCGCTCTTAATTTATTTTTCGATCTGGTCAATTAAATTGTTAAAATATGTTGTGAAACATATGATCCGGAAAATAGAATATGAGTTCTACAACAGAGTGAGAATCACATTTAAGTCCATGAAAGAGTATTTCGTTCATAGAATTAAGTTTAAATAAATAGGGAAATATACTTTGTTGGGTGTAGAATTGAAAATTTTTTAGGGTGACATACTAAAAATCCTCAATTCGATCTTAGTGTTTAAAAACTAAAGCGAGAGTTAGCCTTCAAGGGAAGGGAAGTGGGAGCTCTGGAGTGGGAGTCAGTATCCTCCTAGCCTAGCCACGGATTTAGGGACTAAACCTAAGATTAGTCAATAATTTTCTATAACACTGAATCAGGGTAGAGAATCAAAATTACTCTTATTTGGCACAATACAAATTTAAACAATTTACCTCATCTCATTTCACCAAAAAGCTCATTTTAGTGGGAAAGATGTTTTTCATATAAGAAATCTCCACCACATAAATATGGTTTAGTAGTTACTATTTTAAACTCTGCAGTTAAGTTTTGCTAGTAGTTAATAATTTAGTTTTATTAGTATCTTACATATTCGAAATTAGTGACAGTAATTTCGTTTTATTTTGTGAAGTTTTTAGTTAATTTATCATTTCAAATTTAAATCATCCTCGTGAGATCAATATTTCAGACTTAAACAGAAAGTTTTATATTATCTGATAACGATAGGTATACTTGTGTAAAATCTCAATCTCAAGTGCTTAAAGTTATTATTAATAAAATACCATATCAAGTTTTTGACACCGTTGTAAAGCGAAGTCAATTTTATAAATTTTACACAACTATATTTCACAGGGATCACTCCACTTCTTCAAGAAGTATCCGGTGTAGCAGCAACTCATACTTCACATATTGTAGAACCTATTGTGGGTACTAATGTAGGTAATCCTTCTGCTTCAGCTCTGTCCCATCAGGCGGATTCTTCGGAGGAATGGCAGGTTTACACTTCCAAAAGGAAGAAGAAGAATAGATCTACTAGATCTCAGGAGTCTTATGGATGATACTTTGGTTACTACGGGCAATGGTCAGCACCTTACCAATCTACTAGTTGAATCCCTACCGAGAACTAGAGCCAGAGGCAAAACTAGATTGGGATGACCCACACATTTTCAGCGCTTGGATAGTTTTTGGGTTTCTTTTTATTTATATATGTACTCATCTTTTATATTTCTTTGTGTGTTGTACCGTGTGAGTTTGGTGCTTAGACCCACTCATACAAACTTATCTGTATCTTAATCTTTAATATATCAGCCCTTGGGCTTAATCTAATATATATATATATATATATATCATAAAGTGCTAAAATAGTGCACGAACTATTTTCATGGGGTAATTTTAGTCTTAGAGTCTAAAAATTATCAAATTATTCCCCAGATTCTTTTAATATAAAATGAAATGTTCACTAAGGAGGACTAGTTAGGCCCTGTTAAAATAATTTGGGAGTAAATTGACAAATTTATAGACACTAGGATTAAACTCACCCTCCAACAAAGAGTTAGGGGGTGTTTTTATACCTCCTCGCCGTCGGATACAGCCATCAGAAGAGAAGAGTGTCTCTATGGCAGCAAACTGAAATCTAGAATCAACAAACACTAGTTACCCCTAGGCAAAACATAGCATATATATAATAAGAATTGGAAGGGATTGGAATTTGGAAAGGAATAAAATTGAAAGATGGTAGATAATGTAGGCAATGGAATAGGAAGGACTCTCTATGGAAAGAAGTGGAATAGGAAAAGAGATAGGGAAAGGAAGGAATTAGAAAGCCAAGGAATAAATTCGGAAGATGGGAATTGAATAGGAAATCAGGGAAGTAAGTGGTGGTAACTCCCGTTCCGTATGAAGCTAGGTCGGCCAGTCCAACAAAGGAGTTGACCAGTTATTTTGTCCCACTCGGCTAGGGCACTAAGCACCGCATAATAAAATGATAGTGTTGCCTCCAGATGGTGTCGGTGGTGTGAAAGGTGAATAAGTGTGTTAGATAATCTCAATCCTTAAAAGGTAAAGGAACATGCACTAAACCCTATTTTCCTATTATTAGAAACTGTTTGTATGTTTGACATATGATGGATAAATTTATCATATAGTCAAATGACCCCTGAATCTTATAAGATATAGGAAAAGGAAGAATTTTTTGAAATACTAAAATTCTAAATGTTGAAATTGCTATTATTATAAGGAAGAGAGCAAAATTTGAATAGTTTTTCTAATGAATTGAGAAAGCTGCATAATTTCTCAATTTCTTCCCAACTGAGTTCTAACTTCACTAGACAGATTTATCATTTCATATTTTGTCTTATTTCCTTTATAGTCTTGAGACCTTTTCATGGAGTTTCCAACACTTATCCTTGGAGTGCCCTTTCTTTCTCTAGTAGTTGAACCAGAGATTACCTTTATGACAAAAAAATTTATTATCTTAGGATTCAAAGACTTTCAGCAAATATCTCAAGGTCTGAATCATTGTTCATCACTATCATTGTTCCTTCTTCTGCCTATATGAGAGAATATTTTATTTAGAGAAAAGAGATTTTTATTCTATTTCAGATTTGGGTTAGAATTTGGTCAAATTCACAGTTCAATCCTACAACAAACTCAAAGATTCTCTTTTTTTAATTATTTAAGAATCAATGGATCTTTACAGTATGACATCGTGATGTTTAGGTAGAGTTCAATTCCAACCAATAAATTTTTATGGCATTAAAATATTTAATAATTGATAAGTTGTCTTATTTGATAGCAGTAAGTTTTGATCTCATAGATTAGTGTAGCTTCTTTCACCTTTAAGTAGATTTGTGTAATTGTATCTCAAACCTTTTTTTAAAGTTGACAGGAACATAAATGACTAATTGATCTCTAATAGCATGATTTTTTATGACCATATCATAATCATGAAATCAACTTCTTCTAAAAACATGAACTTTAAGTCTTTATGCTCCATATGTATGCATAATATGTTGAATCTTTCCCTTTTTAAGAAAAAATTCTTAACGATTCAGGACCATTTAAGGTAATTTACTCATTCAAGCAGTAAGATGCTTGAAATCCCTAAGATTCATCCTTGGTCTATATCTCATCATTTATCATAATTGCTTCCATTGAAAGGAAGTCAAAGAACCCAAAGATAGTGAATAAAAGGAGAATCCAATAATAGGAGTAAGGTTGTCAGTGAGAAACCCTAATATTAGAGACAAAATGTGAGAAAAAAAACATAAACTTGCTCAAAAAACATATAGAAAATAAAGTAATGGAGAAAAATACTTTAAGAATTTTAATTGTGTTTTTTCTACAAAAAGGATGTATATATACCTCCAAAAGGAATTATAAAATAGGGATAAATAAAAAAAATGAAGTGTAATGGGGAGGTTGGCTCGGGTGGGGGCTTTGTTGGGGTTGTTGGAATAAGGGACCATGGGAAAGGGATTCAGTGGGGTTTTTACGATAAGAAGGGACCAACAACCCTATAGGAAAGCACATGAATTGCAATCCGAGTGCTATAAAGAAATTGATCCAATAGTATAAGGCCTTGATACATGTGCCTTAAACTCTAGGCTTTGACTGGAGAATGAGTAGCCCTCATGATGGAAGAGAGAGGGGGAGGGAAGAACAAGGTTAATACTATGGTAGCCGAACATCATAATAGAAGTTCAACAACTACCTCATGTTAAACTAAATTATGAGGTTGTTACATAAGTTGATAATAATTTCTCTAATCATATCTTAACGGTGAACACCAAATTTTCTCTACTTCAGTCATGAAAATTGAAATAAAGATTGAAATAGAAACTATGTTGTCTAGTTTCAAATCAGTGAATTAAGCAATTTGAGATTGTAACTCGCATCAGCATCAACAAAATTAGTGTTGAAAAATTATAGGAGTTGAAGCATAAGTTCAACTTGGAACATAAATGCATGGTAGACCGACATTAGAAAGCAATTTGACTACCATGGATCTGATATTGCTGGTTCAATCTTATGAGACAGACAAGAGT
Organism: Phalaenopsis aphrodite; assembly: GCA_003013225.1. NCBI lineage: Eukaryota > Viridiplantae > Streptophyta > Magnoliopsida > Asparagales > Orchidaceae > Phalaenopsis > Phalaenopsis aphrodite. The sequence continues at coordinate 421,639 of NEWO01000224.1, forward strand.
AACATTTATTTAGCCAAAGCACATGCCATTGAAGTGCATGATAAAATGGGGCCCAAAAAATTGGGTAATTAGTAAAGCTATTCAAGAGAAAATTTATCAGAATCATAATGATACGAACTATGGTTACATTATCTAGTTACAGAAGACGTCATTAAGACATAATATATGCATACAAGTTTATGGAAATTTCTTAAAACCTAGGCTTCAGTTGCTATATGATGAGCAAGCATGCATTTACAAATTTTACACATCTGTTAATTTAATTTAATGCGCAAACGAAAGACAAAGTTATAGTTAAACAAACCTAAGACATGCATATATCTGTGAATAATACCAACATACATACTCAAAAACTAGTACATTGAAGTCGTCCGACATGACAGTAAGAAAATAGTCATATATCTAAGAAAAGTGTTGAATAAGAATACAGCACCACTCAATATTTCCCCAAAATTTAAACATCACAATCACTATACAACAGGGGCCTGCGGCAATTATTAATTAGATGGAAATCCAACCGAGTAAACTTTTGTGCGAACCTATTGTTTCAGAAAGTTGGCTAATTTAATCCAACAATGCTACAAAGAGGTCATCGATTAATTAGCAAGTGGCAAACCTTACCTGAAGAAATAAATCCGTGTGCGTTTTTCCATCATAAAGAACTACTGTGGCTTGAACACCTATACTTTGAAGTGCTTCGGCAAAAGTGGTGCTGTGCAAAAAGTTAAGATCAATAACTGGTTTAATAAAGCTTAGACTTAAATAAACAGATTTTTCCTTAAAAGGTAATAGAGAAAGCAATTTCCAATGTTAGAGGAAAGAAATAAAGATAAATAAAATGATGTGCTGAATTAAGTATATAATGCAAAGTGGAAAAGATGAAAACTAAAAGGGAAATTCAAGGAAGTTCACTTCATCATAGTTAAAAATGAATGTGAAAATCACATTCATGCAAAACTTACAACCGACAGGACCATGCACATTCTTCTTATATCATGTATCAATCGTGAACACATAAATAAGATGCTCTAATACAACTAAAAATGTCCACCAAGAACACATTGGCATGCATCAACCTGGATAAGAATGGGAAATACAAGCATCTTATCCACAAGATCAAACAACCCCAACAGATTAGTGTGTTAGTTGATGTATCGTCCCATCCTATTTTAAGATTTCTTGTTTTCGATAGAATTACACAACAAACTATTTCTATCTTCAACATTGTGGGCGTGCTCCATTAATTACCTGAGGGGTTAATTAGTTTATGAATTTCAACAAAATGTTATTTACTTGAGGTACCATAAATGAGACGCTAAGAACTGCATATAAATGATTTTAAATTCATTAAATAAATGTTTAGGAATAGGATATGGCACTGCTTAGACAGGTAGCTCAATTGATTTTCAAACAAATTCACATTTTAAGTTACATATAGAAATCAAAAGGCATTACCATGTTCAAAATGATGTCAGTGCAGTTAGGCTCCAAAGTGTATAGATGCTTATCTCAGCAGTTTTCTGTAATAAACGTATTGCAGCTCCAGAAAACAAAATGCAACAGAATTTGTTTTTTATATTTTTAATAAATCATCAGCTTGTTCTAAAACGAGGACAGATCATACCAATTGTTAAATCACTATAAAATTTTTAGTTTTTAGGTACAAAGCATGGTAAAGAATGTTCAGAATCCGGATATGGAAAAAAAAAATTATAAAACATTCGCCGAAAATTTTCTAATAGTACATCCGACCCATGCCTCAGGCCTAACATTACATGGTCTAGGGAGGGGACTGAAGTATGTTATGTTAACCTCAATTCGCAGAAACGATGTTTCCATGGTTTGAACATGTGACCCCCATGTCTCATTGTAAGCAATCTAACTATTGCTCCAAGCCCACCAACAATTTTGACGCTTATAAAAAACTAAAAAATTGTTCCAACATTCAAGATAAAATAAAGAACTTCTAATGTTTACTAAATATTAAACAATTTAAAGTAGGCTCTTTGATTCTTTGGTTTTCAGGTCCTTTCTATGATCCATTTTACGAATATACAGAACTTGGCTAAATCATACATCTTCTTCAGCAGCCTGCTAATATATCATTGACTAGAGAGAATGTAATATATTAATCCACATAGTAATCTTAAATTAAAATACATGTAGATCTAACCTAGCATCTGATGGTATAGAATAATCACTTTTTCCATGAAACAGTATTATGGGAGGCAGCGGTGGAACATCCGATCTGTTAATCAAGTTCCTCACAATAATTTCAGGTGAAAAATGCGGCAAGGATTGCTCCCCTTCCATTATGCTACAATAAGGAAATCCAAGAGGTTAAAAGATCTCCAACGAAATTTAAAATAAGAAAATTACATGTTAAAGCTCATATTGTAAAATATGAAAATAAATACCTTAGGAAAATAGAGCGGTATAGGCCACGCCTATCGAAATGATCAACCAAGTTGAGCATATTGTACCTAATTATTAGAATTTTTTAATGTGTTAACAATGTAAGATAACAAATGCCTTCTGAAATCGTAATATATAACAAAGATGGATATCAAAGAACTCAAAGAGGAAAAAAATAGAGCATTAAGTCCTATAGCACCAGCATTAGTTACTGCCCACGTGCATGCTATATAAGAATAGATTTAAACCCAAGATAGCGGGTTGGAAGCTCATTGTCATCATTAGTGATAACTGTCCTCAAACCTTCTCAGGTTTGAAGATTCATACCTAGCTTCTGAAAAATCATCATTCATTTTGCAAAACCTGGGTAACTATAATTTTGAATGTGTTCAAATTAAGTATATAAGTCTCTATTGAATGTCACATGCACAAATAGTGATAAAAAATGTGGCAGCAGCTGCAAGTCCTATGTTTGTCGTGCACGATCCATTTCATAAAAACAATTTATTTACCGAAAAATCTTGTCTTTCAAAACTATTTTTCAGTAACTGCACTAGTTCAAAGCATTGCAATTTTTCTAATCTGTAGAACTTGATACTAATATAGCCGAGGAAATTATTCCAAGCAATTTGAGCATGGTTAATCAATCAAACAAGCCAAATCGGTAGACCAAAAAAACATTAGGTCAGTGTAGGATCGACCATACAAGCCAAATGCAAACCCAAACTAATGTAGGACATGATTGCTTAATGCAAAGCAGGATTACGCGATCTCTCGTGATTGCGGTATCGGATGGACGGGGATTCAGTCCCAATTGCACTGTAGCAGGATTTTTCCCGCCTGTTGCAGCCTCCAATTCTTACTGGCCTCTGTTATAGGATAGCCCAAGAAGCTATTCGAAGCAATCTGAGCATGGTTAACCAATCAACCAAGACAAATTAGTAGATAAAAAAAAAGCATTATGTCACTGTAGGATCAAGCACATCAAGCAAAATGCAAACCCAAACTGATGCACGTCCTGATTGCGGAAAGCAAAACAGGATTCCACTATCTCCCATGATTGCGGGATCAGACAGATGGGGATTCCATCCTGATTGCACTGTAGCATGATTTTTCCCGCCTGCTCCTGCCGCCAACCCCTACTTGACCTCTTTCCTAGTATTAGTTTGAATAGAAGTTGGTTTTATTCTGCAAGAAACAATTAAAAATTGTTATTTTTTATTATTATTTTAAGACTTTGCTTTGTAAATTTGGAGATTGTATTATCTGATTTGAGCTCTAACGCGATATCCCTATTCATTTTGCAAGTGATGTGTTTGCAACTTGTTCAAGAATAGGAGATGAATCTCCCTTGGCAATCATGCCTCGTCAGAGCTTGAATTTCATGGTTATTTGCTGTTTTCAGCCTAGACTGCCGCTGAATGCCTCCTGTCATCGTTGAGTCTGCATATTCTCATTCTCTTACTATTCTACAAGCATCTCCCCACTATATCCCCCTCTTAAATGCCTTCTAGAACCCTAGAACGGTGTCAAAAACTCAAGCCAAATTCAAACCCAACCTTAGACCAGGCTAAGCCCAAATGGTTCCTTGGATCCATGGAGTACAAGAGGCTACCTGACAGCAGAAAGCTACAAATTAAAATCAAGGGGGGCTAAAGTCACATTCCAAATTACAACACTAATTCTTTCATGTTTAGGAACTTCTCAATATATACGTGATTAATTCATCAATTCATGGCCACAATGAAGCATAATTCCTTGCACTAAATGTCTCTTCTTTTAATGTTTTATACGTTTATAGCATGTTATGTAATGTGTAGTGGACATGTATTGGATTATATACGAGTATGCACGTTATTTTTTTTCCGTCCATAAAATCAAACTTCGGTTTTTTTTTTTTTTCTAACCTTAATGTTGTTCACTCTATATTGTTGACTTTCAAAAAGGAGTAAGAAACACTAGGGAGATTAGCTAGGCGTGACTTGTACAGTTTTGCATTTCATAATTTTGGGAACTTGTATAGACTTATGGGTGCATGCTTTTATTATGTTGGATTTAGCACCTCTGTATAGATACATATATTTAATGAAATGATTTCCACACTTTTAAATGTAGCTCCATCTGAATGAATTATGAAATAAAATGTATCAAGTATGTTTGCGACGATTTAATTAGATCAGTTCATCACTCACTGGGTCCTAATTCTTCAAGCTATGATAGGCGCGTGTGAAAATTTAGTCTGACTGAATCTTGTGACATTGTCACACCTCAACCGACCTAAAAGCATGGCTATTAGATAAAAAGGATGATGGAAGCACGTTGGATTTAAAAATAAGAATGAGATTAAATATAAATTAATTTATATAGTCATAAGTTGATGAATCTAATGTAACTCCCAAAATTTAAGAAACTAGGTAAGAGTTTGGCAATTTTAGAATGTACGCTAAAATTTGCATCTCTCGAAATTAAATTTAAGCAATTTTATAAAATTTTACGCATTGAATCGATCAATTTGATATATAGCACCGAGCATGAATTTTGAATGCATTAGAAGATACAAATATATGGAGTATAAGCTTAATTAAATCATACTTAACCTTTGATTTTATCATTAATTCAGCATTCATACTGTTCCAAACTGCCCTATTTTTGTGATTCTCAATCATAGGATTCGATCGAATGGTTGAGATAGGATGGCGATCATGTTACATGCCGCACCCACCTCCCCTCTCTTGATTCTTCCCGCGAACTCCAGCGATCAGGGCACTGTAATTGCACGAATTGGGCGACCCGTAGGGAGCCACAGCTCAAGGCAGTCTCGGGAAGAAATCCAAAAGTACAAAACTCACTTTAGCGATATTTGTCATCTTTCCTTACGTTTTCATTTTGAAGTTAGCTATAGATCGGCGTCCTTTTTCGTTTATGATAGATATAGCGGAGATGAACTTGTGTCGGAAGCAACAAACATGATTTGTGGGCATTTGTATAGGTCTTTAGCCAAAAATCAGCGAAATTAAGGTGATGTAGAAAGATGGAAGAAGAATAGGTAGGATCGAGAAAATATTGGTTATGCCGAGAAGCTCTTTTGAGATTAGAATTCTTGAATGAGTTGTTTCGGGTTAACTCATGGGTTAAGCAAAAATTTCATAAACTCATAAGATGTCTACGAATTTCAGGTTGTTTATAATAAACGGCAAACTCGGGGCAAGCGTGAGAAAACTCGTCGTAGAGCAGCTCTGCTAATCCATATAAAATAATTATGTACTAATTTTAAAAAAATAAATCTCATTTTCATGTGGTTCTATGTTTATCACTATTGCATTTTAAATTATTTGTGCATTATTGATGAATATTTGTATTGGTTGTATGAATGCAAATTGATTGCACTTTCGATAAATGTGATTTTACTATGATATGAATATGTTTATGAAATCATTTCATACAGATATTCATTTTTAGTGATTCATACATATAATATATGAAATGTCTATGATAAATGTTTTCTATAGCAATTATGATTTAAGAAATATCATAAGTGATGTTATAGGTAATTTATTACATGAATACTTGCAACTACGGATGATCAGGAACAGTGGGAGTCCCGACTTCTGCTATTCATGCAGTGATAAAACTCTGGGAAACATTAGGATAAAACTGCAACGAAAGGCAAAAAATCGTTAGTACTAGAGGCTATTGATAGTCGTTGTGTTGGGTGTCAACCTTTTTCAATAGCTAATGTAAAATTCGAGCTAGGTTACAACCCAATGACATGACATGTAAATAGTTAAGGCCTATACAATTACAAGTGTCATTGTTATGATAAGATTGATGATTATTATGAACAAGCTTATGCCTATACATGAATGAATGCATTACATGTTTTATATAGCAATCATGAGTTCCTTCATTATTTACTCTTTTTTTTTTTGCATATTTTATACAATTCAATCATGTTGTGACTTGTGTGTAGACATGTATAGTTGCATATGACCATGCACGTTATTTCTTTTTAGTCTAACAAATTTTATTTTCGTCTTGATTATTTCACTGAGTTCTTTGTTATTCACTCGACATTATTGACTTTCAAGAAAGTATAAGTACTAGAGCAAGTAATAAGGTGTGACTTGTACAGCTTTTACATTTCATAATTTTTGGAATTTAGATAAACTTTTGGGTACATAATATTATTATATTGAGTTTGACAGCTATGTATATATATATATATATATATATATATATATCTGTGACTGCGCGCGCGCGTTCCGTAACCTATGGTAGAGCATCCTCTCTGGAGGTCATAAGTCCCCTCAGTTCACGGGTTTGAATCCCCTCGTGCGTAGAATGTGGTACTCGAATATTTAGCACACCTAAGGATGACCAGGGCTCGTCTAATTGCCTCCAGCCATTCCTTTAAAATAATATATATATGTGTGTATATATATATATATATATATATGTGTGTGTGTGTGTGTGTGTGTGTTTTAGAAAAAATTCGAGGGTAAATATATTAAAACAGAAAAAATTCAGAAATATTGTATGAAAAAGCTTAAAAAAGCGCAACTCATACAATACAACACACACAAAACCCAGATAAAGTAATGATACATAAATGTAAAAAACCAAAAAGCTACAAAAGAGCACAAAAGTGCTAGGGACGTCCCACTTTAGTCATCCTGCCTCTAGTTCTCGGAAGTGAATCGGCTAACAAATTAATAAGGTGAGTATCATTGCCCGTAGTAACAAAAGTATCATCCATCAGATTTTTGAGCTCGAGTAGATTTTCATTCTTCTTCTTCCTCCTGGATGTGTAGACCTGACATTTCTCGTCCGATGATTGACTCATCTGATCAGTAGATTCCAAAGGTGGTAGGACAGGTGTAAATCGTTGCACTTCTTAATCCCCATGAGCCTGAGTAATATCAACATCTTTCTGAACCTGATGAGGCGATAGTGAAGCAGTAGAAGTATTTTCACCTGTATCATCAGTGAAAGTTCTAGGGCAGGTGGGATCTGAAGAAACTCCCTCGCCCCCACGATAAGAGATTCCAACGACGAGGGAGCTACAACTGGGGATTGAATAGTAGTCATACTGCCTGCGGGGATAGTGACGTCATCCGGAATATCCTTTAAATGATCAACAGTGTCAAAAATTGGGAGTTAATCAGGACGAGAACGAATCACAGCCTCTAGCAGAGTAGATTGTTTTTTGATCTAAGTTGGGGGTTTAGATTGTGACATTGAGAACTGGAGTGTCTGAACATACGACAGTTTGAACAATACGATGAAAAATGTTCAATCTCTACCATATGTCAATATTCATAGTGTTGTGTGTCCAACCAGATTTCCTCAGAAGCGGGTGAAGTGATGTCACTTTCAACAAGTACTCTGGCTTCAGAAGAACGGGACAGATTAAAAGTAAAAATATCCTTCTTGAGTGGCTTCCCATAAACTGAGGCAATAGAGTACAATACTTTTTGAGAAAAATAATGAAATTTCAGACCAGATGGACAAATCCAAACCGAAATGATTGGCAGTTCCGTCTATGGGTCAAAATTCACAAACCATTTCAGAATCTTTATTGCTATGTTATGAATCCATATTATCCTTCTAGCAAATAAGAGCATGAAACATTCTTTATTACTAATTTGAATAAAAATATGTCACTCATCTAATAGTCCAATTTTTCATTCTCCGACAATGTGCATAAGTTCAATTTTTTTGCGAATAAGCTCTACTTTGGGATGACCATAAAGAAATTTTCCAACCAAAGTCAGACAAAAAGAGGAAGCAAATTGAATACCTTCAGCTTTTGTAAAAAAATGGCATGCTTCTCATTCTTCCAAACAAATTTTTTGATGTCCTCCGCCCACTCAAACGAAAGAGGAAAGAATGACGATTTTGAGGCGTGGACATCGGCAAGGGCAGCTAAATACTATTGTCCGAAGTCATCCTCAAAGATAAGTGCGACGTTCAGAGAAGAAAGCAGGCGAGGGAAAAAATCGCGTCGAAATAGCTGAAGCTAAGAAAGGGGAAGACGTTGTGACACGGGAAGAGCGCAAAAAACGCACAAATCTCGAGCAGTACCTACGAGACTGAGCCGAAGAACATGCGAGCGGTACCCGCGAGACAGGCCGCAGAGGAGCCGCACAGCCTGGAAATCCCGAGCCAGGAAAGCTCGTGAGACCGGATGACGGGAGACAAGCCTCGTCTCAGATCCAAAAAAGAAACAGGGGAGACGAACGGAATCGAGCGCAAAGATGCCGAGAGGAAACTGTGAAGCCGAAACTGTTGCTAGGGTTTGCCATCGGGCGAAACCCTAAGAGAGCCGAGCGAGGAAGACGACGCTATTATATATATATATATATATATATATATATATATATATATATATATATATATATATATATATATATTTCATGGCACCGTCTTCTTCAATATCGCTCTGTTAGGGTTTCACCATTATGGCGAACCCTGGTTTCTGCTCCACTGCTCGTCTCGATCTTTCATTGTTTTCGTCTGTTTCGTGTGTCATCCTCACGGCTCATCTTCTGCGACATCGTGCGCTTTTTTGTGAGAGAGTGTTCATGCGGCTGGCTAAAGTGCTCACGATCGAGGCTCATTTTTTGCGGCGTCGTACGCGACTCTCGAGATCGTCTGCAGGCTGAAGGGTCTGTGAGTCTTCCACAACGTCCTTTCAACTGTTTCAACGCCGAGATTTTTGCGTCTCGCCTACTGCGCTTATATCAGAGCGTCATTCTCCCTGCTTTGATGGTGCTTCCTCCATCATCTGTTTAACCTGGCAAAGCCTCCTTAGCACATGTGATGCATAATCATCTAGTGGAGTCTACTGTTGTCTTCCCCTCAAGCTATAAGGAATGTCGTGATGGTACAGGAGACTGCCCTTTTCTTAAGGCAAGTAGAAAATGTGGGAAAGCAACACTTCTTTTCTCTGATTTAGAATTTTCAACCCTGGCTGGGAAATGCAAGTTCTCTTATTACAAAATTTAAGTGGAGGCACCCAGCTATTGATGTTATCCGAAAGTGCTTTGAAGATCTCAAATTTGTAGGCAAGTGTAAAGTGACTCTTTGATGAAAGATATGTGTTTGATTCAGTTAACTGTGGTTGATGACTACGCTCGAATTTTCTCTGAAAATTATCTTAACATTGTTGGCATGTCAATTAAGTTACTCAAGTGGTCTCCTGGTTTTGACCCAAATCATGAGTCTCCTACTGTAGCAGTATGGTTTAATTTACCTGATCTCAAGCTGCATTTTTTTAATTATCGGGTTCTCTACTCCTATTGGGGTCATACTTGGGGATCTTATGAAGCTATATCTACCCAACTTCAATCTAACCAGGCTTTCTGTAATAGTCGGTAATGTAAGCACAACTCATAATGAATATTGGCAACAAATTGTCATGGAACATAGACTTTTTTGTTGTACACACTGTAAGATGTTTGAGCATACCCTTGATAAAAGTCACAGGATCCATCCTAATTTGAAATCTAAAGCTGAAGTAAATAGGGATTGGCTAACCCTACTGCTCTAGACACATCTGCTCTGAAAGAAACTAACACAAGACAAGATTTGGTGTTTGATTTAATTGCCCCTATGGATCCCTCCTGTCAATACTGCTTCAGTTTCTGCGATTGATGTGATGTCGGATGGCTCTGTTGGGCAACCTACACCTTCAAGCCTTATTGATAACATTACTGAAGGATCCTTACCTACAAAGGATGGTGTTCAGAATGATAATCAGGAGTGCGTTGCAGCTCCTCATATTCAGGAAGTATTCGATGTAGAGGCGATAACTCATACTTCACATAAACTAGAACCTATTGTGGTTACAACGGCTGAAAATCTGTCTACTACGGTTCTACCACCTCATCCGAAAGATAAATCTTCGGATGAGAAATGGCAAGTTTACACATCTAGGAGAAAGAAGAAGAATAGAGACCTACTTGAGCTCAGAAATCTAATGGATGATACTTTGGTTACTTCGGGCAATGGTACGCACCTCACCAACTTGTTAGTCGGCTCCCTTCTGAGAGCTAGTGGCAGAGGCAAGACAAAATTGGGTCGTCCTTAATTATACGTATCTTTCCTATTTTTTAGTTTTTTTTGTGTGTTGTACTGTGTGGGTTGGGTGCCTTTTTTTGAGCTCACTCATACAACATATTTGTATCTTTCCTTTTTAATATATTAGCCCTTGAGCTTTTTAACAATATGTATATATATATATATATATATATATATATATATATATGATATGATTTCTACAATTCACAAATTATGTGAATGTGAATAAAATATGAAATGAAATGTATCAATTATGTTCATAGCGATTTAGTTAAACTAGTTCATCATCTATTGAGTCCTAATTATGCAAGTTATGACGGATGTTGGAGAGAATTTAGTCTGACTAAATTATTTATCTATGTCGCACCTCAGCCAACCCTTAAATAAGGATTGGTTGGGGTGTGACAGAAAGTTATATCAGCTAAGGTTATTAGATGAAAATAATGATGAAAGCGTGTTGAATTTAAAAGAATGGGATCAATTATAAATTGATTTATACAAAGTTGTAGCTCGATAAATCTGGGACGGGGAACCATAGGACTTAAGGTATTATGCATGCACAACATAAATATTATATGATAAATTACATTTGAATAATAAATTGTGCTAATACATCTGAATATGCCTGAAAGAGAATCTAAAAGTACTGAGGGTCAAGCTCCTCGGGTAAAGGAAGAAGTACGAGCTGAAAATATTTTAAGCAGAGACAATAATCAGAACAAAGCAAATAAGGAAATTATAACATTAAAGTTACAGGGTATTAATCAGTTGATATCGCAAGTAGTTAACAAAATGACTACTATTGAAAAGGCATCTATTTGTAGAATGTCTGGATCTATAAATTTGAGGCAGAATTTTGATTGACATATGTTAATCTTTCAGACATTCAAATCACCTGTATTCAAGAGCGTTAGAGACCCTACAGTTGCTAGAGAATGGCTATTGAAGATCGGGAGATTCTGGATGGTATGACTTGTCCGGAAAATAAGAGAATAGTACATTTCACTTTCATATTAGAAGGCGAGATAGAGAGATGGTGACAGACACAGCATAGAGGATATTTCAGCTGATAAGTTTTCCACGGATTCAATGGAACTATTTTGTCAGTCTTTAGAGATTGGTTCATTCCGTTTTCAGCAAGATTTACATCTCAAGATAAATTTTTCAATCTGACTCAGGAGTCCATATATGTGCCTCATTATGTGAGTACTAAGGAAGAAAAATGTCATAGATTTATGCGCAGCCTCAGAGATTAGTTGAGGTTCTTATTAGCACTGTTCGAAATCAATGATTTCTTTATGCTAATTAAAAGAGACAGATGGATTGAAAATGACCTGAACATTTCTGATTAGAGATGGCAACCTAAGGCAAACCAAAAGAAAAAGATTTTGACAAAGGAAAAGACTTTAAAAAAAATTAAATCAAAAGGTAAACAAAAGCAAGCTCAATTAAAAAAGTCAGTTTGTGAAAAAAAGGACAAAGACATTTTAGCCAGTAATTTGTGGGTTCAGCAAAATCCTACAAATGTAGACAGTCAGTGCAACTTCAGATGAATTGCCAGCAGGGAAAGAAAAGAGACAGTAGAGCACTGACAATTCAAGGACTGAGACAACACAGGAAATTTTTGGAAGAAGTCAATCTAATAAAACTCATTTTTTAAGAAAGCCTTCAATGCAAGTAAAGGGTGAAATTTTAGAGTAGGCCTGCTCCGTTAAGTCAAGTAAAATAATCTTGTGCTAACTTAGGAAGAATAAATTTCTATAGGTTTTCATGTAATTATGTGTTTCACTATTGCATTTAGAGATTTTGCATATTCCAGATGAATAGATACATAAATTGTATGAATATAAATTTATTGTCACGATACATGATTTTACGATGTTATGATTCTAATGAATATGCAAATGAAAGCATTGCTTGCATGTATTCATATAATAAAATTCATGCATATAATATATGAAATGTCTATGATAAATGTTTGTTATAGAATTATGTTTTAATTAGTATCACAAGTGATTGTATAGTTATGTTATTAAATTTATGCTTGCAAGTATGGAAAATAGGGAACGATGGGTTTCCTGATTCTTGGTATTCAGACGGTGACAAACCTTTGAGAACCATTAGGATCAAACGGTGTCGGAATGTAGGGAATCATTGGTATTAGAGGGCTATTGATAACTGCTATGTTGGGGAGGTCTGATCTTTATCAATATTTGGGTTGGAAGACAACCTAATGACATGATATGACATGAGAATAGTTGAGGCTCATACAATAATAAGTAACATTCATACGATTAGATTGATGATTATTATGAACATGCATATGATTACATGCTTATGATTATTAATGAATAAATTAAATACATCTTTTATACAACAATCATAATTCTCTGAATTACATGTCTTTTCTTTTCATGTTTTATACGTTTATAACATGTGTCATGTGTCGTGGGCATGTATCGGATTACATACGAGCGTACACTTCTTTTTTTCATCTACAAAATTTTTATTTTAACTTCGGTTATTTCGTTGAAATCGTTGTTGCTCACTCTATGTTATTCACTTTCATGAAAGGGTAACGAGCACCAAAATGAGTTGTCAGGTGTGACTTGGATAACTATTGCATTTCAAAGTTGTGGGAACTTATACAAACTTCTAGGTGAGTACTTTATTACGTTTGATTTAGTTGTTTTATATAAATATATATGTTTTGATGATATGATTTTCACACTTTTAAATATATATGAACGTGAATGAATTATGAAACAAAATGTATCAAGTATATTTGCAGCGATTTAGTTAGACTAATTCATCAGTCACTGCATCCTGATTCTGCAAGTCAGAACGAGTACTAGTGAGATTTTAGACTAACCGAATCGTTTGCCTTTGTCGCAACTCAGCCAACCCTTAAGAGGGGGCTGATTGGGATGCGACACTGTGTTTGTGTCAAACACATGTCTGACACGAGTAATATGTCTATTTTAAAGTGTGTGATTTGTAGCTCAGGCCATTGGTCATCAAAAGAAAAAATATATTATAATTTTAAATTTTCGTAAAAATCAAGAACCCTTTTTTTACGAATCAATAAAGCATGGGAAGCGGCCCAAAATAAACAAAAAGTTTTTGAATGATGCAAAATTAATCACTTAATTTTACAAAATTGTTGGGGTTTGTAAGGATGTTGATTATATGATGAAGCACTTATCTGAGAACTTATTTAGAGAATTTTCACTATCTTTATTAGAACTTTATTGCTATGAATTAAGGTAGATCCTTCATAATAAATTATCATCAATCATTTAATATAATCAACAATCATTAAATCATCATAGCAAGATGCTCTTTAACTCTCCCTCTATCTAGCCATACACATTCTACCTTGCTAATTCCAACCATCCTTACTCTCCCACCTCAATATCCTAAGCCTAGCATTCTCTCACTAGAAGCACCGCTCCCTTCTATAATCCATCCAAATCTGATTGAAGGTAAAGAAATATTGGATGCTAATTCAAGAAACAAGGTTGCAATTAGAGGCAAGAAATTCAATAAAAAAAGAAAACAAAGAAGCAAGGAAAAATTAATAAAGATGATTCAAACAAGAGCAATAAGGAGCAAGACATCTTAAAAAAGTCTTTTGCTCCATTAAAGAAAATTTTTGAGAAACCATAATTTTGCTTGTGAATTTCAGTCTTCCCTTCCCAAAGGACAAAGCTCGTTGGCTTTCAATGTACATTATTACTTGTAACATTTTGCACCGGTATTTGTCATTTGCAATACAATAAAAAGTAAGAAATCTTTCATGCTCATTATTGTAAATCACAGTTGATTCTATTCAGTCTTGACAATATCATTTCCAAAAACCACTAGCAATGATAATTTTTTTAGTTCCTCTGCTAATTCTTGTTGGTCAACTTTTTTTTCTTCGTTTGAAAACAAAATAATTTAATTTAATATAAAAGGTATGTAATTTTTTTTTTAATTTTGAAAATAGTGTTTTAATTTTGAAAAATGGGACCAAATGAATCTTATTCGTTTAAAAGTTTACATGATGTGTCTGATACAGTGAATAATACACATTCCCGAAAGATGAGTGTATCCATCGGCGATGAATCCAATCATACAAACTAAGAGATTTGTGACATTCGTTTGATCTACAAAATATTCTGTGTGACCGACAAATTCTCCTACCTAATATAAAGATTAGATAGGAATTATTTTACCTAGGTTTCAAGTTCCGTATAAAAACAAGCCCCTATAATTAATTATATCTCAAATGACCGAAGTCACTTAAGAAAATTCTTGATTTAAATCGAAGGTTCTGCCTTCAAAATTCTCAAGGTTAGTATTCAAAGTTGTTTGTATGAAGAGTTAAATGGGAAAGCACCAAATTGGAACAGTTATTTTAGAAGTCTGAAGAAAAAAAAAGGAAGAGGACGTCACGAATCCTAAGGAGAACCATCAGTGACTTCCCAAACTATTCTACTATAACCTTGCGTTTTGGAGATGATGTTATTTAAGTGTTTAATCATGTCAATTTTATTATCTGAGACTTGCACTTACATAATACCCGATTATGCAGATAGCCCGCGGAGATAGGAGGGTTTACATCGTACCGAACGACAAACTCAGAACATAAAGCGAGTTAGGACTTATATTGCACAACACAGTTGCAAAGTGCCTAAAAAGAGTTTGAAGACTTATGTTGCACTGGGCGGACAACCTCAAAGTGCTACGTGCATATTGTTGTCATTTAAGGCTAAGGGATGGTTTAAGTGCAGTAGATTTGTTTCATGTTTTGAGTGTCTTGAGATTGTTCTGCACTTGCTTGTCTCTTCGTCGTGTTGTCTAGCAAACTTGCTCCAAGCTCCATAAAGTAGCGACTCCGGGTTTAGGGTTTTATGTGAGAGCATGCAAATTTGTTTGGTCGATGGTCCGTCGCAGTGTACCTTCTACCCTAAAAGGTCTTGCAATATAGGTAAATGCAAAAGTAAAATAACAGTAAGAGCGCGGTAAAAATAAGTGTAGTTAAATGCAATAATTGTAAAAATCAATTTGTGTACATGGTGTCTGTTGCTGCTGCAAAAAAGTGTCAGTATCACAGATAAAAATAAACAAGCATTACAAAGAATTTAACTAGCACAGCAAACATATGTGTATATGTAAGTACAAAAATAGGTGACCTATATATGAAAGATAGAAGTGGGTCATAAGAATTCAGGCTCGGGTTGGGCACAGAATTGGGTTGTATGTTTTATAATTCAAGTTTGGATGGAAGCTACCAACCCAAACTATCAAAGAAGGACAACTCCTAACCACTATCGAAGCAATTAAAAAGTGAACTTTTATAGAATTTTATCAAAGTTTATTTAATTTTTCATGCATACAGAGTTTACTTAATAGTCAAAAGTAGTGTTGTCGCAAATGGATTTTTTTTGTAGTATCTGTGTAAATGTTTGGAGAAGTGTAGTATCTGTGTAAATATTTGGAGAAGTGTACTATCTGTGTAAATGTTTGGAGAGATAAAATAATCCAAAAATTGCTTACTTCAAGTCAGAACTACCGGCAACCTAAGAAAATAAGGGGTAACTCCGCACCAAGGGTTGATGAATAGTACCATCGGTCCTGCTCTCCCTTCATCGAAGGTCATCGAAACACGAGACACTATTCTAATTCCCACTTTTAGCACACATAAGCACTTTCATTATCGCCCTTAAACCCCGAGTCGTCCAACTTACAGTCTTGCTTGATGACCTCTATATCCCTACCTTCTATACACTTATATTAGAATATAAGCACATAAACTAAGTCATCAAGCAAGAAAAGATAAGAAAACGAACCAAAAGAAAAAGAGGGGACCGACCCAAAATCAGCTAAGTAGAGGAGTAAAACAGCGAGTGGGACAACTCAAAAGGGATTTAAATAGCAATCAAGTGAAACACAAAACAATAGGGAAAGGGCACCCCAAAACCAACTCTAAACCGTAAGCAAAAGCTCCCGAAACCGAAGCTCCATACATTGGCCAAAAGCCCCATAAAACCACTCCAAACCATAGGCAAAGCCTCAAAAGTCCAATTAGTTAGCAAAGGATGGTGGTAACACAATCACCAAATAATCACATACTTACGTTTACGTAAATGAAAATGATAAACTCCAACTATTCAAGAAATCAAAATTTTCTGAATTCATAATGTAAATGGAAGTGGATTTTTGTATTTCAAGCTCACACAAAATGTAATAAGGCTCAGCTTTAAAGTGAAATGGACAATGATGCAAATAATGCAAATTTCTTGTAATGAAGCTAGTATAGGGGAGTGTGATTGAGAGCATTCAAACCAACTTTTAGCTTCAAAAGGAAAGTCCTATAATATCTCAAAGCTGTATAAGAAGTGAGATATGAACAAATTAACAATGTAGGGTACAAGTGGGAAATTCATAGCTTTCTGTAGGCAGATGTAATGTATTGTGAGAAATAATTTATTTAATGTTGCTGGGGTATGAATTTTTCTTTTTTTCTTTTTTGGAAAAAAATTAACATCAATTTTTGTAGCTACTATATTCTAATAGATCTGATTGTAACAAGCAGTTTCTCATCACAGAAGCTTCTAAAACACGGCAAGAAATTTGGCCAAATGAAAGTGTAACAGGGGTCTGAATAGCAAATCCATAAAATAATGTCATAAACAAATATTTACACCATTAGTATTTTGAAAACTTTTATTCTATTAATTACTGAAAGTTTAACAATTAATAGTAGATGCAAATGTTGGATAGTGGATAAGAGGCACGCAAAGAAAATAATGATTATCATGCAACATGTTCATTGCAAAACAAACAAAACAATCACTTAAATCATATTTTCTTCAGCAACAAACTAAACCTCATAGCAGAGCAAAAGGAAGCTACCAACAACTGAGCTCCATGAGCATACAAGTTTAAGAACATCAATTAATTAACAATGACATGTAATTTGGCTTTTCAAAAAAAAAATTCATAAGCAAGTAGATCAAGGCCACTGAACAAGGAGAAACTCTAGGAAGGAATCTTACTTGAGAAGATGACCTCGAGCATTGAGTAGTGAGGAAGAGGGGAGCCAAGAGCCTTCGGTGGAGAAGAGGGGGGAAGGTGAGGGCTTCTGTCGAGAGGAAGAGAGTGAGGTGTCGGCTTATGTAAGGAGGAAAAGAGAAGGATTTCAGTGCAGGGAGGAGGAGACTAGCCGAAGGATTTGGCTGGGCCATACGACAAAGCGGGCAAGAGAGAGGGCGAGCGGGTGCTTCTCTGTGAAGAAGGATCAAGACAGAAGGAGAGCAACAGGAAGAAGAGGTGAAGAGGTAGGTTAGGGTCTCGGTGCAGAGAGGAGAGCGAGGGCTTGTCGAGAGAGGAAGTGGAAGTTTCGGTGAAGAGAAGAGAGGAGAGAGGGATCTATTCAGAGCGGAGGAGGCGAGTCGAACGGGAAGAGGGGAGGCCAGGGCTTTGGTGTCTCGATTTTGTACGTATGAAAGCTCAAGATAGATGTTGGACAAGAATTAAATGGTTTCCATTCATGCAGCCGGCTAAATTGGAATATCATAATGCCTAATTAAACCCAATTAAAACGAGATTGAGTGGTTAATTTGAAATTTCAAATTACGAATTGTGTTATATTCTGTAATATGGTGTAGTTGACTCGACTTCAGCTCGAATCGAACTAGGGCTGAGCTTGAACCCGCCTCTCTTAATTAATTATTTACAACGATTTTCGTGTTGTCTGCTCGCGCGCGTAACCATGTCAATATGGGTGTCCTTTCTGCCTAAAATTGACGTTCTGAACGCACTCGCGCGGTTTGTTTCATCATTTGGGGTCGTCCGAGCAAGCTAGTCAACGATTGGGCTAATTTAAGTTTATATCGCGCATAGTGCAGCGGATGTGCATGAGCAGGCCGTTTAAGGTCAAAAGGGTGTCCCTATGGCCTTTTAAATCCCATGGGAACTCATTTTTTGGCCCTCCACATGGTTGTCCTTAGCCCTTGCAACTAAGGGTAGAGTGTTTGGGACCACTCATGTGAGGTTTTTCTTTCGCAAAAATAGATCAAAAAATGGTTCGAAGTCCTACATAAGCTGGGTTCCATTACTAGTCATCTAGGATAGTCAATAGAAAAGTCCTAAGAATAGATCCTAAGCTCTAAAAGAAAGAAACCAAGACCTCACTAAAAAAGAGGTCAACAACCTTCAACATCTATGTTTGAAAAAAAATTAATTGTCAAACTCATTCTCCCCAATCCCTAATAAAAAAAAAGAAGCAAATTATTGATAACGCTAAGCTCGTTAGTGCTTAGAAACATTTTTTATTTTAAGGTATTTTCCACTTCAAGTTAAAAGTTTGCTTAGTTCAAAGATGCAGAAGAAAAGTGCATAAAGATAGAGTTCATCAAAGCTAAGTTAACAGCATTGTAAGAAGATGTTTCACTAAAACGCTCTACATATCAGATTCAACTACATTTGAATAATGATCTCTCATTTGAGTATCCATGGAAGAATCAAAGTAAAACAACAATTTAACAAATAAACACTGCGTCTATGAAAAGAATCAATAGCATATAAAAGCAAATTACCCTCCAGATAGACCGAAGTATGCATTCAACTGAGAAACACTCCAACTAATGTCATCTCCTTCTTCACATTCCTTAATTGCCTGATGCACCAGAGCACAAGAGGCAATATGTGCACCCGCAGACTGTCCCATTAAATAGATCCTATAACATAAAAATTGTCACAAGTCAGAAAGTATTTAAGTCCAACGCATTTATCACAAAAGTAATAATATTCGATTTTATTAGCATCCAGAAGTTGGTATCCCACATAAGGATGAATGCTCAATTCAACCCATGAACAAATAGTAAGTAGCACAATTTTTTAATTTGGACCTTTCAACATTATCATACAAAAGAGAAAACACAATCACTCATAATTCAATTGTTACGAGCAACAGATAAAAATTTAGCATACACTAGGCAAGCAATTACATTTATACCGAGACCACAAAATTTTGGTTGGAAGTTTAGCCAGTCGAAAGTTTCTCAGAAATAATGTATTAGTCATATTTGGCACACCAGACAACAACGATGCCATCACATGTCTCATTTCATGCTCTTATTGGTAGATGCTTCAGTACTCTTCATAGTCATGTCGGAAACTCTTTCAATGATAAACAATGTTGGAGCCAATCAACTAGTATACGGATGTATAGGTTGGTAGATATATGAACTGGTACAGCTCTGCATGTCTCTGTATGCCATTAGCACGGCGAAAAAAAAAACCCAATATGGATTGATTAATACATGTTTAGGTTGACTATGGTTAAATTGATGTCAGATAGATCAATCAGAACCTAGCCTAATCACATCAAACACAATTTTCCCTAAACTTCATACTAGATCCAAACTCATATCTAGCCTAAATTGGTAAGGCGATAGAATGCTTGCAAACACAATTAGCTAGCCTAGGATTCACCATTAGTCAACTAGAAGTAACTAGTCTTCATGACTCATGAATCACAATCAAACTCATCAAGACAAACCCTAGTCAAACTAGCCAAAGAAATCCAATCATAAGCCATAATGATGGAGCTAGAAAAATGCAGAGGACAATTTAAAGAAGCAATTTTTGAGCTAGTTCGTGACTCATGGATTCAAGTAAATTCATGGAAGCTATCGTGAAGAGTCACTTAGAGATGGAATGCCATAATTCAAGTCCTACAATAAATTTAAGGACATTTATTTTCATGTAATTCTGAAATTTTTTTGAAGGGGCATTTGTGTAAATTTTCTTATTCATAAAATGTATGTGGTCTATTTAAAAGCATGGAGTGCTAATAAAGAGGCATTCACTGAGTTTTCGAAAATCGTTCTCTCTCATTCTTGGAGCTGATCCAATAGTTCTTGATTGACTTATCAGTTAGCCAGCCATAGTTGATTGAGGCGTCTTCTCAACACAAAGGTTTGAGCTTCTAGAAGGCGCCAAATTTTCATTTTTTTTTGGCAGCAGCTGGAAATTTAACAGTTCTTAAACAATTACAACAGCTGGGCAGTCTGCCTCCCTGTTTTCCTCGGCATAAAGCAGCTACGCTGCCTGTTTTTTTCTTATTTTATTAAACTGAGAGCATTACAAACACTGGGAGAGGATCCTACAGCAGGGGCTGCGGCAGAGTGTTTATTTCCCTGACTATTTGGTGAGGTTGCATTGCAGCAATGGGGGTTTTTCAAGCAACAAGAAATCAATTACATGGCCTAAGCTATACCCAAACTCCTCATTACCCTTAGGCCCAAGGTAACCTAGATTCACCCTAGGATGGTTAATTAAGTCCAAATAATCACTAAGGACTCACTTAGCCATTTAAAAAAAAATTGACTTAAGCTAAACGAAGATAGCCCAGAACTAGCTTAAATCAATCCAAGGCTCAATCCATGGTCACAAATGCCATGAAATAAACTTGAATTGCATAATTAAGCTCTAAAATAACTTTTGAAATTTCTTTAATCATATAAACTCATCCAAAGTCAAGCCAAGATGAACTTTGATCATAAAATTAAAGCTGGCCTAACTAAATATAATGCCCAATTCATTGCAAATTGATAGACCAAGACCCCTAGACTTACTTTAGAATGTCATTAAACTCAACCAAGTTTAATTTACCCATTGAGTCACCCAATTCAATCGATGAACTTATATTTGAGCAAAGTCAAACACGTGCAAGTCTATCTAATCAGATTAACCTAAAGCTAACTTAAGGAGACTCAAAGCTTGGAACTCGTTCACTTGATCCAGACTAAGTATAAACATTATTTGAACTAAACAAAATTACGCTAGATAAAGCTAAGCTTCAGTCAAACCTAGTTTGGTAGGACAAAACCACTCAATTCACTCAATTTAAAATGAATTCAATCCTCCGGCTTGCAACAAAGCATATCTTCAATAACAAGAAATCATATTGGAAAATTCTCTGCTTAGGTAATAGCAAGGCAGCAGTGAAGCCCAACCCATGAAAAGTGCATATTGCATTAATATAAAACCAAAAATTACAAAAGAGTACAAAAGCAATGCCTCCTGGACATTTACAATGTAAGCCTTATCCTCTTGCAAAAAAATAAAAAGAAGATCAGAATCACTAAATGTGTGATAACAAAATTTCTATCTATGGTCATCTTGGCACAATTATGAGCAACATTATTGCTGCTCCTGAAAATATGTTGGAAGGTTATGTTTTTAATCTGAACAAATAAATAAAATTTGGATGGTCGAGAAGAGAAGGCTTCCATAGCCCGCCCATCCATGTTGCTTTGAAAATAGTCAATGACATTTGAGATATCACTTTCTCTAAAAATGCCATTACCTTCAAGCATCAAATCCTCAATGATCTCCGAGAGGAATGAGATCGCCAACTTTTCAACTTGTGCATTATCCCAGTGAAGAAACTCAATTCTCTTAGCCAAGAGAAGCTCCCCCATGTTGTCACCCAGGATAACACCAATACCCGCCAAACCAGAAGGATGAAATGTCCAAAAACATGCATTCCTTGCTACCCAAACTCTCCAAGTGCAAATAAACCCCAGAAAAACTTGAACTCTAGCTCTCCTGAAGCTCTACAGCCCAATTAAGAATGAAATCATCCAAAAACTCAAATAGAGGTTGAACTTCCCAGCTACCCTCAAGTCCTATTGCAAAAGTTTACTCAAGCACCGAGTGTATGAACACAATCTGGCCTAGAATATAAAGGACTTAGGTATATAATTCCTAGCCCAAGATTAAAAATTGCTTAGTTGTTAGGTTCACGCAATGCAGAGGCTTGAAAACGTTTTCCAAAAATGCAGTCATTCCACCATGCTGATAAATTTGGACGTCTAAAATGCCCAAATTCATCTAACAATAGTGAAGAATGAGCCAAAACCGGTCTGGGGCACCCTTACTCATGAAACATTAGCCTGACATTCCATGTTTCAAAATGGATAATTATAGCTGTCCTTTTTTTTTTTTTGTAAACAATACCCACTCTACTAGACAGTTTAATAAGGGGTCATACATTAATCGAAGTTAGGAAGCTGATCCAAAATAAAGTTAGGAAGCTGATCCAAAATAAAAAGAAAAAATTTCTAAAATTTTAAATTTTAAAACTTTACATTTTAATAATAGGGAAAATATGTTGCTCATGCTCAATTTATCATAATTTAACTGTTTAGCTAAAAAAATATATATTAATAGAACTATGAACATTATGAGTTAATTTGAGCAACTTATTTGAGTTAATGAAAACAGGGGATATTCATTAAGATGATAAGAAATCACTGTAAGGTAAAAACCCGATATAAAGCGACTCAACTATACTTCGGATAACAAAAATAATTACTGAAGTAAGAAAGTCTACTAAAACAATACCCTTATATATAAAAAAATGCCAACTCATCAGGCCTCATCATGTTGCTGAAGTAGATGTTATTTGCAGGTGCAAATCTAGTTGCTTTTGCTTTAATTCTCCTTTATGGGATCTTGTGTGTTCTTCTTTAACGAGAACTTCCATGTTTTTTGTCGTTTGGTTTGTGGTTTCCTTTAACGATATCACCACCTCCTTACATAAACATCTCATAATAGCAGCTAGTGTTGCCCTCATTACACGGTCATCTTTTGGTTTCTTGTTCCGAATAGATTTTTTGCCCATGTCACGTTTGTAGTTATGCACATTATCTTGTATTGATCACTATTAGGGAGCCTTCGACATTTCTTATTTTATTAAGATCTCTTTGAACCTCACCTCTTCATGCAATGATTTTTCCAAAATCATGTTTGGCCTCCTAGTGAGGTTGCCACGTTCTTCCCAAGTGGCCTTGGAGTTTCCCAAACATTCTCTACTTTTCTTTCACCAAAATTCAACAATTCAATAACATAAACAAGCTTCATTGTTACAAGGTAAACCTACTCATCTTTTCCAAAGAGAAAATTTCTAAGCTAGCAAGGCCTCTCTCCCTAATAAATTCTCAATGGGTCGTACTAGCATAGAACTAATTTGAAAATCCTTGCCTGATTTATAGCAGATAGGTGACTAATCCATTGGGCTAATCGATTCTAATTAGCTCATCATAAAGTCATTCGATTTCTTTATGAGGCCCCTATCACTCTTCTTTGGATCTTATTTTAACGACTTCGATCTACACTACTTCAATCAAACTACCTTATTCTCCTTGACTTCGGCATTTTGAAAGTTTTTAAAATTGATGCTACAATAGTTTATTTTACTGGCCCTCTATGATTAGAGTCTTGATGAAATTGGTTAGTACAACCCTTTTCAATAAAGAGAAGTGAATTTCTTCTTTGTTATCTGGACATTAAAAAATGGTGGTATCTAAAAACATTCATTTTTACTGCTCCTCTTGTCATATTATTGGGTAAAAATTTAACAAGGATTTCAAGCCTCACCCCAAATTAAGAAATCCTAAATTACAGACATAAAACCTTACACCTATCCTCTGACCACTTTGATTGAAGACCCCTCATCAATTAGGTTTCTTCACAAAACCTAGAGTCAGAATAAAATTCTCTTATAGAGATAATTTTTGATGTGCCTGTTCCTACTAGCCCATCGATGTCAATCACTTTATCAACTGTTGATATTACAATCAAGAGTATTCTACAAGCTCTTAAAACACCTCAACCTAATCCAATTTATGAACAAAAAGATGATTATTTATCACAATATGTTACTATTCTTATTGGAGAATTTTAAGTATTAACTATCCAGTGGATAAGAGATTTCATATTACTTTAAAAAAAAGGCATCAATTAGAACATTTATCGCCATTACCCATTTCTTACCAAACTTTAAGCTAAAAAGTTCAATGTAAATGTCCTTATTGTGTTCATGCCATTATTTTTAGCTAATATATTTTGCTTTAAGAAAATATCAATTTTAATAATAAATAAGATCCTTTTAAGGCTGACTCATGGGTCCCTAACTTTAATATCTCCTTATACTTAATTAAAATTATTAGAAAATATTTATCATAATTGAACAATTATTCAGTATTTTCTCCTTCCATTAATTATTAAAATTGTTTTCTGAAGGATAAATATCAAACAAGGTTTTTTAAATAATTTAAATCATAAGTTCTGAAAACTTTCTTTCTTTGATTTAAAAAAATTAAAGCATATATTTTGTGATAGTATTTTGAAATTATTTATATGAAGGGTTTAAATAGAATTGATTTAATTATGTCAATCATTTAAACGATTTAAAGGTTTTAATTTGATTAAGAAATTTTTAAAGGGTAATTTTTGGCTAAAAAAATTCATTTCAAAAAATTTGACATTTATTAAGAACATAAGGTATTTTTTATAGTTACTATACTTCAGTATACCCTGAGTTAATATAGAATTTGATAATAAAATTCATAAAGTTATTTCTTGAAACAACTTTGGCTAAGATTGAATTAAATTTCAAATTTTATTATTTATAAAGCAATATCACACAAATAGGTTAGTTTTATGGTCAATCCACTGAACTGACTTCATTTGAGATTGTTTCCCCTTTCTCATATCATTTGCATATGCATTTCATGGCATTAAGAAATTAATAAGGGTGTACAAAAATTTTACATGCATTTAATAACTCACCTCAATGTGTTAGGTTGAGACAGCCTACATAAATGAAGTTTCACACTGCACATCTAAGCATCGTGTATTAATCAGTTTAGGATCATCATCCCTCCCAGACGAGCAATGTTAGCCTAGGCTAGAGTCATACCCGTGTTTAGTTGGACCAAATCAACCTCAAAAACATATCTTGGTGTTCAAGTTTCCTAAGTTCACTTAAATGCTCTTGGTACTTAGACATACCTATATTTGGTTAAGGGGTTGTTTGTTTTGCTCAAACAGAAATGCAGTGTAAAAGAAATGTAGTGTTAAAGTAATGTATTGTATTTATAATATTTTAGATTTATTTGGTTTTGTAAAATAAATGTTGGACTTTAATTTTTTTTGTTTAGTCGGAAAAAAATAAATTTGTCAAGTTCAGCAGCAGCGACAGGCGGCGGGCAGCGGTGGATGGCGAACAGCTGGCTACAACGACTAATGGCAATGGAGTGACCCGGCAATGGGTATCACTTCACACAAATCAATGTATGTGAAATTCCAAAACGCTTGAATTTTTAAAACCTCTACAAAAAGAATGAAGTGCTCCATTTGTTGTTGACTAAAAAGCCCAAGTAACTTTCTCTCAAGAGGACAAAACGACGCGAGAAAATCCCCTAAATGTCATGTCTTAAGTGGGTTAAATCCATATATGCATTCATTCATTTCAATAGGGTCAAATCTACTTTCACATTCTTTCCTACTCAAATACCAAATTTACATGAACAAAATCACTATAAATATACTCCTTCAAAAGCTAATCTAAAAAATTAAAAAATTATTTTAAAGATAACATTGAAGCCCTATAAGTTAAGTGATACGCCTTAGTTTATTGATCTTCAAGAATAGAACCATCATGGCCGTCTTATCCCCACCATATGAAGTGACCCCCAAGCCCATCCTAACTTAGCAAACGCTATGGGATTGGCATAACTGTAAATATTCTTAGCCTAGTGTCGGTTGTACTTAGATTTTTGCTGCACTCGCTATTATGTGTTGTATTATTAAGTATAGCTACACGCTTTGTATTAATTTGTATATATGTGCATTTGGAAAGAGATACCACGTGTGTGCATGAGTGAGTATGCATGTGTGTTTCGCTTCTACTTATAATAATGTAATGCCCTAGAAAGCATTGCAAAATGGAAAAATTTCAAATATAAGACCTATATCCTTCCTCCTTTATCATATACTGTCTAAGAATTGTGTTTCTTCCTTGGCTCTAGGTTATATGATTTCTTTAAATGAGAAAATTCAATTTATAAATAAAAGAACCTCATATCAGGCTAGGTCTAAGCCATGTGCACTTATAGTCTGATCACCTAGAATTATGGATATATAAAATCTTGATCAAGCTATGTTCAACTTTTTGAGTTACTTACCTATACCTTAAGCCCCTATGAGCGCACATTATTAAGAAAGACTTTGGCATCAAATCTTTTGATAACTTCTTGAAACAATTGGAGCAAAAGCTCAATGATTACTCTTGACCAATATACTATCCTTCGAAATGATTTTCCTTTGAGAGAATCAGATCCCAAAAAATAAAAATAAAAAATAAAAAATAAATGAAAATATAAAGAAGCTCTTCGATTGAAAACATTAAATATTTCATGAGATTTTTCATAAGTTCTGAATCTTCTGATAGGTAGAAGTGGTCTTGAATTTCTATACACCACTTTTTCTATCTTCTCACCAGAACAGTGTATATGACCTTTTTTTTTTATCCAACAAATAAGATGAGAGGACATAAAATAATAAAAGCAGCTTCCAAGAAATTTTCAAAACTAATAAAAAAGGCCAAAATCATAATTTTTAAAAATAAATGTTACTTGCCGGTCCCGATCGCCTCCATAGCTAGCAATATTATTGCATACAAATGATATTCCTTCAGAAGCATCTTTTACCATGTCACTAATTGTTCCTTGAGGAAAATTTCTGATAAAGGAAACAGCAAAAGCACAAATAAACAAACAATTACTAGCCATTAGTAGCATACAACAGCAACAACAACAAAGCCTTAATCCCACTACGTGGGTTCGGCCACATGAATCCTTTTCTCCATTGCATCCTATTTAGTGTCATATTTTCATCTAGTTCTAATAAATTAAGAACTAGCCATTAGTAGCATATATCAGTTTAAACCTGAATATTTGGGAAACTATTAAATATAAAGTCTACTAAGTACCTGTAATCTATGCATGCTACAATTATTCCTCTTTCTGACAAACGCCTCCCCAGCAGACAACCCCATGCTTTATAACTGCAGAATGAATATTTTATCAAGTGAA
Organism: Phalaenopsis aphrodite; assembly: GCA_003013225.1. Classification (NCBI taxonomy): domain Eukaryota; kingdom Viridiplantae; phylum Streptophyta; class Magnoliopsida; order Asparagales; family Orchidaceae; genus Phalaenopsis; species Phalaenopsis aphrodite. Next base: position 449,076 of record NEWO01000224.1, read on the forward strand.
TAGTTTTTGCTCTCAAATTTGAAAACAAACAAAAACATTTTTAAATTCATATGTGCAAGCAGGTCAATGATTACAAACCCAATGATCCAAGCTCCTCCAGTCAAAAATGCCACGACTGGCTTTGAACCATTGATATCTGTAGGTAAATATAGATCCAGCCTGTATATAAAGACATGCATGAGTTAGTACAAGAAAAAGGAGTATGAAGTACAAAATTAGTGATAGATAGAACATCCTATATTAATTTATAAAGCTCTATACAGTCGTACCGGTTTCTTGGCTGGTCACCATAAATTATGCTTCGTCGGACCTGACTTGAGAAGAAATAGTAGTACCCAACTACCATGAACAAAGAATGTCAATCTCCACAGAAAACCAATTTATCTAGCAAAAAAAAACCCAAAACTTGCTCAGAAGGCAAAAGCATAAGTACTCAATCAAATAATTATTCAGAAAACAGTAATTATCACATACTCCACAAGTATTTTTGGTAAAAATCCAAAAACAAATAAAAAGAAACTAAATCAATTCATCGATCATATAATTATGCACCAAGAACAATGAGATTTAGAAAACCAAGAAATTCTGAGAACACTTGAGTAAAAAAATGGACAAATACTTACCCTGTATAAATCCAGGCATAAGAAGAATAGCATAACAAACAAGAGCCAAAAACTTTGTGATCCAGCGGTACCCTACACTGAATGAAATTAAATAATTAGAAAAACCAATATCCCAGTGCTTAAGAAACACCAATAAATTTTTACACATACGGTAAAATTTTTTTAAAATAATAATGTGCTATGTTCATATTTTAAGATGGTTACACTCTAAAATAATCCCTCAATTATTTGATTGACTAATTTAGTATCAATCTGAGAAGATCACACTTTTCCAATTTAACACCTCAATTACACAAAATTGATCTAAGAAGGTTTACAAAGATTAAATTGGGATTAATTTCGTGTAATCCAGTAGCAATATTGGGAGCAATTTGCAGCATAATTTTTACATGAGGGACCAATTTGGATCAATTTTATATAATGGAGGGACTAAATTAGAGAAATGTGATACAAAGAGGCTAAATTTGACAAACACAAATAATCGGAACTCCGTCGAGATTCAATCTTACTTTAGACTATATAAATCTACAATAAGTGCAACTTAAACGAGATGAAGTACATCAAATCTGAATATCACTCTGGCTAAACATCCCAAATATAGTTAGCATTGAAGCATAAAAGCCACATATGAAGGATAATTCTACAAATGACTTTCCGTAAGTATTGATTAAAGCAAACGAGTTGCAACTATTTGATTAAACGGCAGCTTTTCTACTTCAACATCATAATTAACCTTATCCGAAAATTTTCAGCTAGAATCTTCATTTTGCATTAATTTTAATTGAGTGTTATTTAAAATCTTACAGGATTTTTCACAACTACAGCTTGTAATTTTTATTTTCTCCTTTTCTTCTTCATGTTTCAATATTAGTTTGATCAACTCATACAGTAATGCATCCTCTACCCTCCTTTCTACATATTCAAACTGCCTATTCCACTGCCCTCAACATGGCTATTAATCGCATCTTTTAATCAAACATACGAAACCATACAACATAGATGTACAAAGATATTCTGCTTAATGAAGACAAATTAACGGTTCCTAAGTATAAAAATTTGACCTTGTCCTACATGATTATTGTTGAAGGAAAAATTGTGGGATTGAATAGGTATCTGAGCATTTCATCTTTAGACATATATTAACATCCCATGAAAAGAATATGCATGATAATAAAGTTATCACCACACTTGTAGAACCTCATGACTGACAATATAAGCTCACAATTGCATATAAATTGTCAATAGCCGCCATAAGTAAGCTTTTAAATTAGATTATCTAAACATATTTGCACAAAATAATCAACTGCAGCACAACTTTTCTTTTTAAATTTTGGGTTTTATGAAGGTTATCCTTCGGTGATTTGATCAAAATACGGTCCATTCTCTCTAGAGTATCAAGTTATTATAGATTGTCTACCAATTCAGCTTTCCATGAAGCAAAATATGATGCATCTTAAAAGTTCATGAAAGTGTTGCCAACAAAATAGTCACTATCCTCATTTAGGAAATTAATCACGGGTATTCTTAAATAATTCAACATTGTCATTGCCAGATCTCAAACCCTAAATGTGAAAATTGTAGGGTTACGTTAGGTAGTCGACAGCTAGCGTAAATTTTTTGTTGAAAAATCATGATATGAATCCTTTAAATCATCTTGTAAATGCTAGGGTGTTCCCTAGAAGCGACATGTTGTATGACTTGAAGACCGTTACACAGACATCTAAGTATAGTGTCAGATAAGCAAAGATTCTCACATTATAAACAGATGCGGACAAAGAAATTAGTCTGCGATACTAACATCATGATAGGATCTTCTAATATAGATACTCTCAAAAGTAAATTAATGGAGTTAGTAGATATAATGGTTCATAAAAAGATAAATATCTTATGCATTTAAGAAACTAAATGGGTTGGAGAAAAGAGCAAAGAGATTAATAATTTAGGTTTTAAACGTTGGATTCAAGCATGAGTCACACTAAAAATGGCATTAAGTGTAATTATAAATAAGAATTTAAAAGGTAGTTTTGTAAAAAGTAATAAAATTGTAGATAGAATTATGGCCTAAAGATTATGTTGATACTAAAATTTTTAATGTTATAAAAATTGGACATAGAATTATAACCTAAAGATTACTGTTGATAGTTAGATTTTTAATGTTATAAGTGCTTATGCTCCTCAAATAAGTTTAGATATATAGGTTTAAAAGAAATTTTTTGAGTGACCTAGAAGAATAAATATAAATGATACATTTTGAAGAAAAATATTTCTTTTTAGGAGATTTAAATGGACATGTTGGTAGAGTAATAGAAGATTTTAAAAATATTCATGATGGCTAAGGTTTTGGAGTGATTAATGAAGAAGATAGAATCCTATAAGATTTCCTTTAGCTTATGATTTTATTATTGTTAATACTTTATTTAAACAAATTGATGAACATATTATTAAATTGATCAAATAGAACACAAATTTATTATTTTCTTACGAGGAAAAGACATCATTGAGAATATCAAGATTGTAATGTCATTCCATGTGAAAATTTAAGTACTCAACATCAATTATTTTTTTTATTTTTGAAGATGATGAGTTGGAAAATAAAAAATACAAAGAAATATAGTCGTAGTATTTGATGAGAACACCTAAAAGACACAAAAAAATTATTTTTATGAGTAAACTTCAAGATTTCAAGATTTATGATGTTAATGAAAAAACTAATTGTATTTGAGATAAAGTAACAAATACTATTAAATAAGTGGCAAAAGATGTACTTGGATAATCAAAAACAAAATTTTTTATAAATAAAAATAGTTTGTGACGGAATAATAATGTGAAAGAAAAGATAAAATAAAAGAAATTTTGTTTCAAAAATTATTTAAATGTTAAAGTATAGAGAATTGAGAAAAAAATAAAGTTGTTCATGGAGAGCCTAAGAGAATAATTTGTGAAGCTAATAATTCTATTTTTAGTGGTTTTTACAATAGAATGAATATTGAAGAAGGTGGAAAAATATATATAAATTAGTCAAACAAAGGAAAAAGTAAAATAAAGATTTATTCAACTAAAGAGTAATAAAGATAAAAATCATAAAATGATTTTCTTATAGGAAGATATTCAACATAAGTGGGTGAGATATTTTGATAAATGTTTTAATAAAATTTCTGATAATATGATCGAACTTAGTGATCGTAATGTAGTTAATAATAATAAAACTATTTTTTCGCCGTCGCATTAGTAAAAGGGAAGTTGACGGGCTTTAAAGAAGACCAAGAGTGGAAAATCGGTTAAGCCTAACGATTTTCTAATTAAAGTGTGGAAATATTTAAGAGATTTAGGAGTTTCTTGGCTTACGAAACTCATTAATATTAAATTAAAAACTAGAAAGATGCTTAGGAGGGGAGAAAGAGTATTTTGCTCCCTAATTTTAAAAATAAAGGGGATGCCCAAGAGCGTACAAATCATAGAGGAATTAAGTTAATGTGTCATACATTAAAATTATGGAAAAGAGTAATTGAATATCGATTAAGACATGATTAAAATATTTCTAATAGTCAGCTTGGATTTATGTTGGGCAAGTTTAATATGGAAACTATACATTTATTGAGAGGTTTGGTGGAAAAGTACATAAAAAGTTAGGAGGATTTACATATTATTTAATTGATTTAGAAAAAACTTATGATAAGATTTCATAAAAAGTTCCTTGGAGAGTTCTAAAAAAGAAAGGTATTTATATGAATTATATTCAAGTCATGAAAGACATGTATTCTAGGGTTGTTACTTGTGTTCAAACTGAAGGAGAATTGACCAAATATTTTCCTATTTATGTTGGATTACATCAGGGATAGGCTTTAAGCCCATATCTTTTTGCTTTAGTTATGGATGGTCTTACTGGACATCTACAAGAGGATGTACCTTGGTGTATGCTTTTTGCTGATGATATCCTTCTCGTGGATAAAACGAGAGAAAAAGCCCAGAAAAAACTTGAATTATGGAGGTCTACATTGGAGTCTAAAGGCCTTCGTTTAAGTAGAACTAAAACTGAAAACATGGAATGCAATTTTAGTAGCAATAGCTTTAGTGACAAAAGTGTGACTTTGGGGGATCAAATTATTAAAAGGTGTGAACGATTTAGATATCTTGGGTCCGTTGTTCAAAGCGATGGTGATATAGATGGGGATGAATGTGAGACCTGCAATGCTCTATGGCGCTGAATGTTGGCCTTTAAAAGAGAAGCATAATAATAAGTTAAGTGTTGCCGAGATGAGAATGATTGGGTGGATGAGTGGCTTTGCACTTAGAGACAAAATGCGAAATGAATATATTTGTGATAGGGTTGGTGTAGCTCCTGTGACAGACAAAATTAGAGAAAGCCATCTTAGATGGTTTGGTCACATTAAACGTCGACCATCTGATGATCTGATTAGGAGAGTAGATATTTTAGATTCGACTTGTGTTAAGAAAGGCAGAGGTAGACCTAGGAAGACTTGGGCTTATTGTATTAAAAATGATCTTAATTTACTAGAACTAAATGAAAATATGACACTAAATAGGACGCAATGGAGAAAAAGGATTCATGTAGTCGACCCCACGTAGGCTTTGTTGTTGTTGTTGTTGTTGTTGTTGTTGTTGTATGGATGTTGTTACTGGACACTTACAGAAGGATGTACCTTGGTGTAAGCCTTTCAATGATGATATCCTTCTTGTGGATACGACTAAACAAATAGTTCAAGAAAAACTTGAAATATGGAGGTCTGCATTAGAGTTTAAAGGACTCGTTTGAGTAGATCTAAAAATGAATACATAGAATGTAATTTTATTAGTAATAGATCTTATGGCAGAGTTGTAACTCTTGGTGATCAAATCATTAAAAGGTAAGAACGTTTTAGATATTTTGGGTATATTGTTCAAAGTGATGGAGATATAGATGAGGATGTTATTAGTATAATTCAAGTTGGTTGGTTGAAATGGAGGAATGCATCGGCTATATTTTGTGATAGGAACATACTGCTTAGACTTTAAGAAAAATTTTATAAGATGGTGAGATCTACAATGTTTTATGGCGCAGAATATTGTCCCTTAAAGAGAAGCATAAAACTAAGTCAAGTGTGGAAGAGTAACTTGACACTTAAAGACAAAATGTGAAATGCATATATCTGCGAAAGGGTTGGTGTAGCGTCAGCGGTAGACAAGATTAGAGAAAGTCGTCTTAGATGGTTTGGTCACATTAAACGTTGACCATCTGATGATCTGGTTAGGAGAATAGATATTTTAGATTTGATTTTTGTTAAAGTAGAGGTTGACCAAAAAAGACATGGGCATATTTTATAAAAAATAATCTTAATTTATTAGAATTAAATGAAAATATGATACTTAATAGAACAAGATGGAAACAAGGGAATCATGCAGCCGACCCCACGTAGTGGGATAAAGGCTTGTTGTTGTTGTATTCATGAATAATTAATTTTTTTTTAGGAAAATATAATTTACAAACGAAAAACGAGCCAAAAAGACGACATATTCTAAAGAATATGGACATGGAGCTACAAACCATCCAAAAGAAACTGAAAACAAAAAAGATACCATTTTGTCAAAAATTGTATAATATTTATTAATAGATAAAATGACCAAAATAGTCCTCCGACTATTTGTGTGGGAAAATTTTAGTTTCGATGATGCATCACAAATAGCACAAAGTCCAATCAAAAGAAGCTAAAACAACAAAAAACAATGGACCTATCACCAAGAGCCAAAAAAATATTTTCTCATAGACTTTAATTAAAATTTTGAGCATCTTAATTTGTGAAATTTTCATATTGAAAAATTTGTGTTTTCTTTTCATAAGACTGCAAGGGGAAAATAATTTAAAATTTCAAGGCATAATTTTTTCAAACAATGAGGCAAAACTATAAATTAATAAAAAAAATAATTATGGGCATTTAAATACATAACCACACAATTCTGATGTTTTTACATATCTAACACCTAAACTTACATATTTACATTCATAACACTCAAATCCTTAATATGACATCAAATATATCACTATTAATAACTTAAAAAAAATGAAATACAACTTTTCAAGCATAGATTTGAAACATCAAAGTGTTATAAATGTAAAGATGAAAGTTTTGTCATTAGAGTATAAGGTTGACAAAAAAGGCAAGCTTTGGAGAAATACTTACATAATGAAGTTTCTCTTCATTGGCAATTGAGTGGATCACTTCTTTTATTATTTTATCTGCTACGTGGTGTGTTTCACATCATTTAATAGCTTTACTTTGTTTAACAGAAATTATCTGAATTTGTGACATTTCTTCAATTAGTTGTCTCCACTTGATTAACTTAACCATCTATCTTAAAATACCCAATAAAAATATCTAGAGTGAAAGCGAAATCAGTAAAAATAAATTTCACAAAAAAGAGTCTTTCGTCCACAGTATTGAACAAAATAAAAGAGCCCTAATTGTATTATTACCACGAACTTGTTAGAGTTTGCTATTTTAGCCTATTCATATTAAATGGTCGAATTTGCTACTTATAATTCTATGTAAGCATATTTGTATGCCTTCATACCCTTTTACATAATTTAGGAATCTCATAATAATAAGCACCAGTCTTGCAATCATATTTTAATTTAATTATTTGCTTGCACAATTAAATTGTTTGCACATCTTTAATCCACTAACATAACATGCCACCTAAATCAGCAAATAAGAACCAAATTAAGTGTTAAGCCAAAATGGTTGAAGACCAAATTGCTATGACAAATAAGCCATGATGGGCCAGATTAATTAACTAAACTTTAAAATGCAAATATCGCCTGTAGCACTCACTGACTCAATCCCACCAAGAAATGTTTATATAGAGAAAACCCCCCACATTAAACACAACAAAAGGAATAGGAAACATTTTAAAGGACAATATAATTTTAGGAATTATGATAGTTTTAGTACCCTGACTAATAAAATCAGGTAGAAGCTTCCACTTTTGACGGGATATATGATCCCAATAAATTCATTAAGCGGCTTGGCCGAATGAATGATTTAAGCGATACAAATGAGTGATTATCAGAGAGTAAATTAACTAAATTAAAATTTGAGGTTCATGAAAAAATTTATTGTTATAATATTTTATGATACCGGAGTTATCTCAAACCACAATAGAAAAAGCAAAATATTATTGTTGATACTCAAATATGACCATACAAACCACCAATTGAAATACGAAATGATAACAATCATGACATCAAAAATAGAAGTAACAAATGACATGACACGGACACTCAACAAGAGTGGATCCTGGAGGTGTTCACAATCATTGAGGGTTTGAGAAAGTTGGCGTTGTGGCCGAGGGTGGGGGGGACGGACAGGAAGTAGACAGTGGGGGGCAATGCGTGAGGACTGCTTGAGTTGATGGTAGAAAGTGGGAAGGGTGAAAACTTCGGCGGCTGCAACGAGGACACGGTCGGAAGCTAGCCCACGACTGACAAGCCGGTCATGGAGGCTACGTGGAAGGTTTGGAAGGGTGGGCGGTCAATGGGAAGGGTTGTGTGGCCTACTGTGTCAAGATTCGGCCCGAGGCTTGGAATTAACCAAAACGGGAACAGACAGTCAGTCGTTGGGAAAAAAATTTCAATATTCATTTTCTAAAATTTGTTATTAACAAATAAAAGAGCTACTAATCAAATTAAAATAAAGCGCTACAATTAAAATTATCTCATTACTGAAAAACAGGTCTTCTATGAATGTTTTCCCTTGAATCGTTCATTTTTTAATCACTTTACCTGAAAAGTTAGTTCAAAATAACAATAAGTTACATAAGTCAGTGAATACTCATATTCCTCAACTACAATAACACAATGAAAAAAGAAAATAATATACATGTTAGTTAAACTTTTTAATAAATAAATATAAATATTTGATGTTATTCAAAGAGTTTTACTATATCAATAGCAAATTATTATCAGTTCATATCTATACAATCGTTATAGAAGCACCGTCTAGAAGTTGTATCACTTAAGATACTTCAGTATCAATATCTTTTTTCATATATAAGCACGGGTACATTAGTGTTCCCCCACCGGTACCATAAAGAGGTGACTTCATCATAGTCAATCATGTACATACAAGCAATCAACATAAGCATGTCATTTATATGTTCATCGTTTTCAATTCATCATACTATCTTTCGCATACACCAATACAGAATGGTAAGTAACTATAAACATTCTCAACAATGTGACCAATAATGAAAAGAATATTTGAATTAGAATAATGTTTGTGTAAGTGTCATTAACTGCAACATGGTTGGGAAGAAAAAAAATATTACTATAGATTAAAAGTATAAGTACTAACATCGATTACTGATTAATTTGATATTTGATTTATCTTGATATCAACCCTTCCAAAATTTGTTGGTGGATCAAGTTAAGGGAGAGGTTTCACTCTTTCTTCAAGCAACACAGGTCATTTCCATAATTTGATCTCCCATCTAATCATGGAGTTCTTGGATTCGTTGTTGCTCGAATTCCCGAATGAACTCCCCATTGGATGGCTCTCCTTCATGTGTTCCTTCATCTTGAAATGCTCCTGTCATGTTGAAGGCATGACTTCACACAAACCAAACATTTTAGGATATTGGATCATAAATTGTCCTGTGAATCACGCTCAAGAAATAAAGCGTCTGTTAAATAAAAGAAAAGAGAAATAAGACATTGGTGACACCCAATTTTTTAGGAATTTGTTGTATAGTCCCGTTTTAGTGAAAATAACCCTCATATTTATAAATCATAGGTACGATATAACAAATTACATGATTGTCCCACATTTAATGGGGGAAGTTACCATAATTTATGAGCTATTACATCTTTACACATTTGTAACTAAATATACATATTTTGACCATGTAACTGTTGTTGGCGTCGTTTCATATTTGTAACTACCTTTGAAACTGTTTTATATTCGTAACTGTTTGGCTTGATCACTTGATATTCATTCAGTCAACATAGAATCATTCGGCCGCCATAATGGTCTTCGGCGAACTTTTCTGAAGGGGTCAATCGTGAAGACATATTGTCTTTAGATGGGAGTATTCCATCAGTCAGAGGGTATATTAACGTAATTTGATAGGCAACCCACCTTCGATCATTGTGTCTATATTAAAGGAATTCCCTCCGGGCGACTGTTGATCTTTGTAATAGCAGATGCTAGTTGGGTAGGTGTCGACGTGATCACGTTGTGTTCACTGGGTCAATTAGACTCGCGTTAGGTAAGCTTCAAAGGCTTACTGATATAATGACGAATGTTGGTACATCAATCCTCTTAGGGTGAACTATCGCATCTTCTTGAGATTCGAGCAAGCCTATTCCTAATGTATAATTAGCAATACAAAGTATATGATTGTAGCTAAATAGTAGAGAATATTTATTTAAAAAGTTGCACGTGTCTATAGTTACAAACAATTATGCGAATTTTCCCAGCATTCCATAAAATAATAGGTCAATATTTTAATCGTATATTATAAAAGATAGCATCATTAGTGGAAGAATTGATCAATTTTCCTGAAGCTTACTGGCACCCTTACATATGTGTCAACCCACAATTTCATTTTTTATTCATTAAAACTATTGGAGCCAAAAATGGCATACATATCATCACAGTGATTAGTAAAAAACTGCAAAAAAAAAAAAAAAATTTGGAATAGAAAGATAATCAATTCCCATAATAACAAAGGTCTTATTTAACCCGCAATTTAAAAATGTTACTTCTGGGGCTCCATGCTGAATACGAGAGTGCTATAGCAATTAGTGGATAAGAGGAGTATCACAATATTAGCCAAAACAAATTTGTCCCTTTTCATAGGATATTGATGTCATTTGAGAGGTTATCGCAACGGTAAATATTATAGAAACACATTCAAGCAAGAGTCATATCATTTCCAACATGTCTAACTATGAAACTTTATTGAGAGAAATTTTACAGTTTGAAAAGAGAACTTTTAAATGTTAAAACACATGAGACAACTTTTCATGGCTATGTAGTTATATATACAGTGCCGTACAATTTTATTGGTCTATATGATGGACATGATCTTTATTCCAAGATATCTAAAACTAAGATGTGGCATACGAATAATTAGATGCGGTAGAAGCCAAAGAAAAAAACCCTAACACAATAACTGGAAAGAGAAGTCAAAAAGTTTTATGAAATGCAATTGCCAACAGTATATAAGATGCACCTGTAAGATTTTTTCTGCATTAATTAAAATTTAATTTTATTCTTAACCAGCAATCTATTAATTTATTATTTTAATTGCAGAGAACAACTGAAAGGTGTCTCTCAACTTATATCAATTCCCTCACTTTAAGGAGATCAAAAATTAATGGGGCTCAATTGTATTTTATTCTTAGATCTTTAGAGGCTATTGCTGTCGTTTAGCCGATTAATATTAACATTGGTCCCAATTGTATAGCCTGTTCTCATTTTGCCATCATCTATCCTTACTAAATTCAGCTCCAGTTAATTTGCCTTAAATTTTAAAGTGACCAGCAAAATAGAATTTCGGGATTTAACTAAATTTAATCTCAGTCAGGTCAAATAATACTAAGGGTTTAACTATCTTAAATTTAATGAATCCAAATATTTAAGGGGTGTTTACATACATAGCACAGAATTCTTATGTATTTACATATATCACAACTAAAATTTCATCTGCTTGAGTTAGATACGACTGGTAGCCAAACAGCCACTAAGGATCCAAGGGAAACAGATTACCCTAGATAACGGAGGAGGATGACGGTGAGCCGGGTGAGAAGATAGGTCTCCGCGGCAGCGTGACCAACGTCCCGGCTGAAAGAACGGCGTCGAGTAGGTGCTACGGAGAGGTAGGCGATTTGGGATTCGCTCACCGTCCTCCGCCTTCGGCTAGCAAAAGGCGGTCTCCTGAGCAAAGGAACCTCGTCGCCAGTATCAGACGTCACTGGAAGAGAGATAAAGGAAGCAAGTGCCCCCTTATCTTGCGCTTCTCTATCTCCCGGCGATGGAAACGGAACAGCAAGTTCAGGTTGCATTGGAGGAAGTAAAGAAGACGTCATTGGACTCTGCACGCCCTGTTTGAGAAATTGGAAGAGAGGAGTCTACTTTTGTCTTATTTCACGGCTTGTGAGAATTAGTGTTTATCATTTGCTTTTTTTTAATCGTGAATTAGGAGCTAATAAGCAGCTGCTCTAGAGTCACTTGTGCAAAGTTATTGAGAATAAAGGTGTGTTTGGGGCAGTTGCAGCTTATTTAATACTCTGCTGATAAGCTGATTAAAAATAATCTACTGATAAGCTGATTAAAAATAATCTACTGATAAGCTAGGTGTGACGGTTATTATAATTTTTTAATTTTTGGAAAAGTCAAACCGCAGCCAGAAAGCAGTCATCGGACATAAGTTGGTGTGGTGTGAAAACGTTGTTTTCAGCATTTTGAAAACGCATAAGCTGTCAAAACGCAGTTTACCAAAACATGTCAGTTACGTTTTCAAAATGCCACCACACCAAATAAGCTGCCCCAAACGGACCCTGAGTTTGGTTAGTTGGTTGGTTGGTTGGTTGGTTGGTTATTTCTATGTAAAAATACTCACAGCATAGTTGTTTTTCACTAAATGATCATTCTGCCCGTGCAACAATACTATTTGCAACAAAACTGTCCTAACAATATATTTGATATTTTAGAATCAAAATCAATTTCATAACAATTAAAAAGATAAGATAAACATCTCACTTAACAATGGGTATCATTATTACTAAAATAAAGAAAAAAAATATTAAATTAATATTTAATAATATCATAATATTATTTTTTAAATAGAGACGGCATATGTCACGAGTCAGGTCATCCTCTAGTGATATTATCCATTCCTGATCACGCTCAGTGATGGAACATGTCCGCCCACCTGAAGAAATCTCACTTTTCTGTAATTTTTTATGGGCACATGTAGAACTGTCTCTCACAGTTATGTGTCTGACGTGACGTCAGCAGAGAATTATAAAGTCCACAGTGACACAGTAAACCTCAAGACGAACAAAAAACAACCAACCTAACCTTCATGAAAGGTTTAAAAAAAAAATCAATAAGCAAAAAAAAAAAAAAAATTTTGGTCAAAAAAAAATAAAGAAGGGGAAAGGCCCAGAAGAACCAAGAAAAAAAACAAACAAACCAAAAACAAAAAAAAAAAAAAAGGCCTAACAAAAAAAGGTTTTTGGTTGCTTTTAACCCACGTAATGCCAAACTCGTGTGTGTTACATATGCAAATCACCAAAAAGAGCCATCCCGAAGAACCTTAAAAACCATATCGATGGAAAAAAAAGAGAGGAACAAGGTTACCTTCAATAGGATTTCACATATGACACTAAATAATACCAACAAACAAACCATCCAGAAGAACTCATATGGTATTATGTCTCATCATAGACTTACTCAAACTCATCAAAAGAAAGTAAACAAGAAAAAAACACATACAAGCATCAAAAATAGCCCAAATGATTAATGTGAAATATACAATGAAAGGAAATAAGCATGAACTCGATAAAAAAAATAAGTATAAATTAATAAAAGAAGTAATTAATTGCAATTTTGTGTAGGTGTGAGGTCTCAAAGAGCTCAATATACCAACCGACAAATTTGTAACCACATGAAGACAGTAGACCTTTAAAAAAAGATTTTTAATTATTTTTAAGGCACATAATACCAAGTTTGTGTATGTCACATATGCATATCACAAAAAAAAGTTCATCTAGAAGAACTTCAAAAACCACAGTATTGAAAAGAATAGAGGATCTCAGTTGTCTTCGTTAGGATTTCACATGTGACATTAACCAACAACGATTAAATGGTCTTCCAGAAGAACCCATAAGGTGAAACGTCTTATCATGGACCACAAAATCCCACTGAAAGAAAAAGAAAAGAAAAAAAAGAAAAACATAATTACAAATAGCGTAAAAACCAAACAATCAATATAAAATATATAAGGAACGGAAACAAACATGAACTGTATAAAATAAACAAGAATTGGTCAATTCAATATCTAGCAATATTGTTTGCAATCTGCTCTCTCAATTTAACTGTTTCTCTAGCACATTTGTCATCATGGATGCAACCTTCTTGTGAATCTACTTATGACTGTGGTATAGATTGTCCTATGTGATATTCAATTACTTCAAGCGGGACTTGTAAATGATCTATGTCAGCCATGTTGATGTCTACATCAGTTAGAGAATGTTGTCATTGAATTTAGTTGTAGAGAGTCATTGTAGTCACTACAATCTTCAACTGCTTTGGAAATAGATACGTCGGCATATCACACAGTATAACTCAATTGTTCTTCCACCCTACAAATGTTTTTTCAATTAAACCGCGTAAGGAGTGTCTCTTGTTAAACATTTCTTTCCTACCCCAAGCAACATTGTTGGATCTTTCGAAATCGAGAATGTGATATTTGGTATCTAGAAATAGCTTAAGAAACCCCCTTTGCAAGGGATATCCAAGATTGGCCAAATAATATTTATTTGTCCCAAATAAAATAATTAGTAATGAACTTAAAAAATATCTTAATATGATTAATAGCTAAACAAACCTGGACGTTGGTAAGGAAAGTTGTGCTTTTGATTTCTTGTCACAAAAGTAAATATGTGACTCTCATGTACACTACCTTCCTAACTAGCCATAAAAAAAATAAATCACATGTTGAAATCACATACGACCATCACATTTTGTGCAGGTGATCCACACTGCCAATGAATGAGACATTTGCATTATTGGATACATTTGCATCCTCGTGGGTTGCATCAATCACACCTATATAGTTCTAACGAATTAAATAAAGTCATGTTTTTAAATCTACTCATTTTGACTTCTAAATATAAAGAGTAAAAATATTTACCTTAAAAATGACATGCACTGTAGGTCATTTGCAATCTTTACCGGAGTCCTCTCAAATGTGGGATCCTCTAGCTTGATAGTTTGTGACAACAAACTAACAAGAGTCTTCAACCCCACTAAGAAGTATTTATCGATTGTCTCTGATGAATGTTGAAATCGCTCCATCGCTTCTCTCATTGATTCACTATGTGATACAATGTAGAGGGTTATTGCTAACATATGTCTGGTTGTAATTCTTGTGGAACCATGAAGTACATGATTTCTATGTAGTTCATCAAGTAAATCCATAAATATAGGTTGTGTCATACAAAAAATATTGTCAAATCTTGTAGTGTATCCTTCTAGTAACTCCCCAACTCATTTATCATCAATGTAAGATAATGTCGGATAGGAAATTTGATCAATGTATGAGTTATATTATTCGTACAACAGACAAACTGTTGTCACAATTTTCATTATACGAGTCTTTCTTTTTGAAATCCATGCTAAACAAGTGATATGTTTAGATAATACATGTGAATCAAACAACGTTACTAAACATCCAAAATTAAAACACTACATGTATAATAAGAAGACAAAAATGCATAATAGCAAATAGATTGTTCATACAAGAAAGAGAAAACATCCAAATCAGAAATCCAAAAATAGTGCAGAAAATAAATACAAATAGTTTAACGATAACAACAAAAAAATTTTCATCATTCCTAAAAAAAATGTAATTAATTGACCCTACATTCAGGGGCCATCTTCATAAAGATTTATCTATGGGTCGGGTCCTCCAACAAATTCAAGGAGTTCAAATATATCGACATGTCCTCTTAAACTTTGGGAGTTGCCTCCAGAAGTTGGATAGCCTCGCTTTGGAGGTCGCATGAGACGTCTCAAGCTCACTCATGCAAGAAGCCACCAATTTTGATATTGGGCTTTTTATGAAAGCAACTCCTTTCTTCTTTTACTCCACCTAAGATGATTTGACCTGCATGTAGACTCTAATTCATTTTGGTTTAGGCTTGGGTCCTCACCAGAGTCAGTTACATGCTCGACATCCAAGTTTTCTTGTATGCCTGCAATTAGGGATTCAAGCATGAGTCCTTGTTGCCACAACCCCACCTAACACACGGTCCATTTTTTATTCTAGAACAGGGACAATTCCACAGAGTTTGAATTTTTTGGCAGCTGGCACTTCTGCGATATGCGGGCAAGTTGATTATTTCATATAGTTCGGAAAGAGAAAGTAATGAAAATAAAGACTTTCATTGATAAGTTGTTACCTCCAATTTCTCAGCCCACCATTCCTTCAAAGTTTCAATCTTCTGTTTAATTGGACCTCAACTCAAGCCCACAGATTCCCATTTTAATTCCTTCTATAGTTTGCGATCATTTCTCAACAATCCTCATTTGTTCTTAAGTTACAACCCATCGTAGTCTATTCCCATCATTTCCTTGAACTTCTTCATAATATTTTGCCACCCTTCCTTATTAAAATAGGTAGCGAGCCTATTTCCCAGTGCAACATCCTTAAGACATAGGTCACAAAACATAAGTTTCGCTTCCTTATCCCACATAGCTGATGAACTAGCTTCTTTAGGCTTAACCATTGAGTTATTAGTACAGATAAAACAAAACATTAAGATTTAACAACAACCACATCCCACACATGAGCCGACCTTCACAACACAACATTAAACCAAAACATTAATATTTAACACAACCCACACCTCCACAGCATAACCACAACCTCCACACACAACCACAAGCACCACAACCATCTCCAACCACAATCATTTATCATAACTTTTATAAATACATTTTTCTCATTCCTTGGAGCCTATCACATTAAAACTTTGCCTCATTTACGAACATACCACACTGCCCAACCCCTTCTCAAGTATAAGTTGTTTTTAAGGAAACAAATCAACAATTACTTCAGCCACCACATATCTTTAATAACTTCAACTACCCACCCACAACATAGTCGCTACAACCCTCAACATAGTTGCTACAACCCACAACATAGCCACCACAACCTACAACCACCACACAATAACCATCCAACCACACCCCCGCACACATCCCACGACTAACACGCCATAAGACACAACACCACAACCAGAACCCATAAAACAACCCAGAACACAGCCACACAACCCACAACACAATCACCACAACCCATAGAACAACCACGACAACCTATAACATAGCCACGACAATGCACAGAACAACCAGCCAACCCACAACCACCACACCAGAACCACCCAACTACAAATCCGCACACAACCCACAATCACCACACCACAACCATCCAACCACACCTCCACACACATCCCACAACCACCACACCACAACCACCCAACCCATAACCACCACACCACAAACATCCAAACACAACTCCACAAATATCCCACATCCACCACACCACAAGACACAAAACTACAACCACACAATCCCCAACACAGCCATCATACCCACAAAACTGTCATTTATGTTGAGTACCACATATATATTTTGCAGAAAACATTGTCATCTACGAATCAAGCACCCTCTTTCATCCATAATTAAAATTCTCACTCAAACATCAAATCCATAATTTTGAATTGAGGAAATTACATACAGGTGTTGACCTCACTTTTGTGAGGACTTCCCCCCACTTTGTCAATGACCTCAGAATAGAGCTTTGATTTTTTGGGACTCCTTAGAATAAGCACATGTCCTTTAACCTAATGGAAACGGTGGTTCAGGGTTTTGACTAAGCGTGGACCTCTAAATCAACCTAAACCCTAAGGATTTGCCTATGGAGTTCGACAACCACTATGACTACCAAATCCACCTTGGGAGAGCAGTCTACCCAACTAGGGGTCTCCCAAACCCCACCAAACCCTAAAAACCATACTGAAACCCTAATGTGCCCTTTTCAACCTAAATCTTTGTGGCATCTTAGAATGGTCAAAGCAATTTGTTCAAACCCTAATTTGGACAAAAAATTGACCAATTAAACCTTACATCACATGGTTATGACACAATTCATTTGATGAACCTTCATGGACCATAAGTTCAACCCCATGTTCATATGGGTCCAAGTGGTCAACTAAACCACTATAGGGTTAATTTTCATACATTCCTTCAATTTGTTAATTAATTGATTAATCAATTAATTAATTAATTAAAAGGAAATATTATGATGGGCCTACTCCAAGCCTAACCCTAAATTAAAATCCTAAACCCAACCCATGGAGCCCTGATGCGGTAATTTTTTTTGCGTTATAATGTTTTTCAACACCACAACACACAAGACAACAATACTAAAAAATATCCAGAGGAATCATAATAACATTACTTCAGTATAATAAGTTTTCTCTTTTAAATATTTAAAGCTGCCACTCCTAGTGAATTAAGGTGTACTTTCAATTTCAAATCATCACTAGGTTGCAAACACAAGTATATGTATCACTCAAGTATAAAGGGCTCTAATGGAGTTGTAAGTATTAATCCCACTTGGAGGTGAAAATTTGTTAGGGTAAACATGAAAAAGCACAATATTTAAATCATAGAAAACTAAAGTAAAAAAATAAGTCAAAATTTGTTTAATGCCATTAAAAAAACTATGTTTGTTACACTAATCTCTAAACTTCAAAGCTAAATTTACTAAAAACTAAACTAGGTTTTGTGACAAAGAATTCAAATTTAAGAAAGTATCATTCCCCTTACAATGAGATCACAGTCCGTGAATTGTCAAATTAAATAAAATTGTATTGTGCAAAACATGAGAAATTATATTCTTTATTCATTTTACAAGTGATAAAGAACAATTACTAATCCAGTGTTTAGTCCCTAAATTCACGGTTAGGCCGGGAAGATACTGGCCCTCACTCCAGAGTTCCCACATTCCCCTCGCTTAAGGGCTAACATCTTGCTTTAGTTTCTAAAGGCCTGCACCAAATTAAGGATTTTAGTCTATCAGTCTAAAATCTCCAACTGTACGACTGTCAATGAATATTTCCCTATTTATTTGCACTTAATCTCATGGACTACATTCTCATTGACTCAACCCACAATTACGTGTATTTTTAATCTCCAAAATATTGCCAAAAACTTGACCCTAATTAAACTCAACAACTAGTGTGATAAATGTAATGATATAGAAAATAAATAATAAAACTTTGCACTAAAGGTACTGCACAAGTTTACGTATCATTTCAAGTAATATAAGATTTTCCTTAAAAACTCCACTATCGATCCCACGAGGATTGTTGAACTATCTAAATTGGCTTGCTAAACTCAAAAGTAAACTATATTTAAAGTGCAGCTTTAAATGAAAATGAAATGATAACAACACTTAAGTCTTAATTAAAGCAGATAGAAATAATTATAATTAACAGTTTAATAAAAATTAATTCTAACAAGTTTGAATAACCAGTAAAGATGGTTTCCCTTGCAATGAGATATTAATCTATGTAGGATTTGAATGAATAAAAATTTAATGATGTATTATGACAAATAGGAGAATTTTTATTCTTTACCCTCTCTTGGTGCTAGCAAAGAACATTGCTAATTTAGAGTTTTTCACCAGCTTGTGTAGTAGTGATGAGTAGATTATGGTCTCTCACATATAGATTACATACTGTGCCCTCTCTATAGGACCTACTTGGGACCCTTACGATCCAAACTCTAAACCAATTTTGAAAAAGAATCTAGTCTGTCACCCTAGAAACATTAATTCTATACCCATCAAAACTTATCTTCCTATGTATTTGCACTCCCCCTTAGGTAATCACAACAACTCTGCCCAGAATCTAGTGTGACACTCACTACTTGGGTGAAATCATAGCCCTCCCAGGTTTTTATGTTTCTCAACAGATTTTAACCTCACAAGTGGCCAATTTGTATAGTAAATGAAGAATGAGTGAAAATTTCATCACAATCTTTAAAAGTAAAAATAAATCTTTAAATCATTCTCATCCCATAAGATTAATTCCCAAGAGCTAGGAGAAAGAAAGGGAACTACTCGTAATTCATGGAGAATAAAACAAAAATACCA
This sequence comes from Phalaenopsis aphrodite, assembly GCA_003013225.1. Taxonomy (NCBI): domain Eukaryota; kingdom Viridiplantae; phylum Streptophyta; class Magnoliopsida; order Asparagales; family Orchidaceae; genus Phalaenopsis; species Phalaenopsis aphrodite. The sequence continues at coordinate 468,650 of NEWO01000224.1, forward strand.
AGTTTGTATTGAAATCAAAGTCGTAGAAAAAAAATCAATCACAAATACAAGTATCTTATGTCTTCTCCCAAACACAAATTCCAAAGTTTCCTTGAAGAAATCTCTGAACTGTTACTCTTAAGACACAAAATACACTAAAACACAAAGGTGAAACTTCCTAAATGCTTCAAATGCTGCCAAAAGTCCTCTTTTTTTTTTCCAATCTCCATTCATTTTAATAGAACTATGAAAATAACTAAGGGTTGCTTCAAACACCCCTTAAAAATTTGGAGAAATACAATGGATCTTCTAGAAAGAAAGTTACTGATGCTATAACGACCTCTGCTCGTGTCTGTGGCGCTACAGCGCCAGTGGGCGGCGCTCTGGCGCCATAAAATATGCACCAATTTTGCTCATTTTTCCCTCATTTTCTCCAAATATCCATTCCTTGTATCTTAAACCAAAAACATTCAAAAATACTTTCCTTTTAAAGTGAAATATCACTAAAAAAATTAATAAAATATGCACTAAAAATATGTAATTAAAAGGTGGATCATTCCCCCAAACTTAAACATTACTTGTTCTTAAGTAACTCCTTTATACTATGTAAAAATTATAACTTATAGAAGTGAGTTTAAATTAGAGATTTCTATAATTTTAGTTTTATAAATGTGGTAATGAAACTTTAGAAAAATTTTTAATAACTCAAGTTAAAACTAAAATGTAAGAATATTTAGTAGTCAAGTCTAAGAGTTCTGATTTTCTATTCAGTTCAAGAATAATTGTAATTTGGTCATATTTTGCATGCTTAGAAGAATTACACTAAAAAGAAATTCATAAGGACTTTTATTAGTGAGGATGCTAATACCTCAATCCTTAACATAAAAATGTAATTAAGTTCCTTTCCATAAGATAATTCAAGTGGAGCCAATTTTTTATTAGGCATCTCCTCAAGCTTTTCCTCACACTTTTTCATCCTTGCTCTTCTTTTTTTCCTTTTGCTTTTTCTTTACCTTTTCTTTTAATTTAGAATATTTTTCAATCATTTCTTTTTTTTTTCATGTCATGTTAGGATTACTATATTTGGATAGCCTTTAATAATTTTGAACTCCTTCATCCTATTATTAAAGTTAAAAACTTTCCACATTTCCTTATTTTTACAAAATTGTGTTAGCCTAAAAAAAAAATTCATAAAGACTCAATTCCTTCTCTTTAAAATAAAACTATAAAACTTTTAACAATTCCAAAAATACAATTTTATTTACTTTAAATAGTAAAAACATAATCTTATCCTCTCATATTAAATATCTTAACTTTAGAACTAACCTTTATTTTTAAACACATTAACTTAAGTTTTCTATAACACTTATAAAATTTAAAATATAGTTATCTTAATTTATTCTAACATATCACATGTTATGTTAAATTAAAATTTAAAAATATTGTTCTCTAAGGATAAATAAAGTTTAGTTCTTTTAAAAAGAATTTTCCCCTTCCCTCAAACTTAAATTTTTAATTAATTCCAACAGATTAGTTTAGGTAGAAAGAAAAAAATAACAAAGTTTGAAAACAATAGAATAGTACATGTACTAGCAGTAGAGATAAGTGAAATTAACATGTCTAAAAATAAAAAGACTATTCTAGCATTTACAATGAAGTAAAAAAAATAAACATTAAAAATAGTATAACAATTTAGTGCAATAAACTTAACCTTAATAGTTTAAACAAACGTAAATTAGCCGCTCTAACACTAAAAATAGTATAACAGTTTAGCGTAATAAATTAACCTTAATAGTTTACACAAACGTAAATTTAAACACTTTAACAAACATACAATAACAAACTAACTATAGGAAATCGAAACATGAAAATAGAATACAAAACATAATAAAACAAATAGATAACACTACACATCATCATCACCTTCATCACCATCATCATCATCATCATCAAAGCCTACATCCTCCTTCTTATCATCAGGTTTTATAAGGCATATATCTGGGGCAAGTAGGAAATACTAACGAGTAGCCACCCCTTAAGAATTTTTCCATAGCCTTATGATAAGCAATATCATAGTTTACTCTTCTATGCATATACTCATCATTATGATAAAGATGGGCTTCTAAACTCTTTTGTTAATTCTGTAATGTTAAGATATCTTCTTGTTGAATTAATAATTGTTCAATTATAGTATCAAGTGAAGTAGTACCAGTTGCAGAAGGTTTAGAAGTTCAAGTTGAAGCTGAAGTAGAAGGAATATCATAGCATCTACTTCTAGATCTTAATCTAGTATGTGATACACTTAAAATATAGAGTATTTTTTTACACATTTTTATACCTAATTTTTCAGATATTGCACTTTAATGAAAGATATTTGTGTGTTTTTCTTTTAGGTACAATCGAATGGATGATAAATGGTAAAAGGAGTGAAAAAAGATCAAATTTAGAGCAAAAATGAACTAAGGCGCCTAAGCACCCAGTATGGCGCTTATGCACTAGTTATTTAGAGGGAGTCATGCCTAAGCTTCAGGTACCCCGTACTTAAGCACCATAAGTAGTTATTTGATGATTCATTGAATTTTGACAAATTTTTGAAGAGATGTTTGAAGTAACCCTTGATAAAAACGTGGGAAATAGTTCAGGGACACAAAAATTCATTCAATTGGCTTTTGAAAGGAGGCAACTTCTAGATGATTCATTGAATGAAGATATATTTTAAAGAGAGACCAAGGAACCCCTTGGATTTTTATTAAAGAAGACGTGGATTATCAAATCCAACTGACGAGGGGGCCAATCCACATCCAACAACCATTATTCATCGTAGTAACCACCACTGGCCACCTTTCTTTTCATTTTGGCTTTTAGTTTGTATTTTGAGTGAAGGAAGAGAATTCAAAGGAAATTCAAAACATTTGGTGAAGAGGATTTGAGATAAGTGTTTATCTTTGTAACTACATTTGGTTTTAATTTAGATTTCTTGTTTGTGTGCGTGATTACTTTTAAACTCAAGTGTGGTTGTGTTTTTTTCATGAATTATGAG
>NEWO01000224.1:509116-522449 GCA_003013225.1 Phalaenopsis aphrodite
TCTCTATCCTAAGTTATATTTTTATGCAGTAAAAATGTCACTTGAGGACAAGTAACATTTAAGTTTAAGGGATTTTGATACACCTAAAAAATGTGTAATTTTTTATATGCTTTTAATGCCTATATTTGGTAATTTTCAATGATATTGCACTTTAAAGGAAGGTATTTTGTATATTTTTGGTTTCATGTACAGAAAATAGAGTTTTAGAGAAAAATAAGCAAAAATGATGTAATTTGGAGCAAAATCAAGCAAGAAAGAAAATTGTCCTGACACATTTTGATATGTCTTTCTATGCTTAATCTCTTTTACACTTCTCAAAAATTTTTGAATGAAATTACACTTTAAAAAAAGGTTGTTTTTATGCTTATTTTGTATGTCTATCTGTTAGGAATGAGATGCAATTGAAACGGGGCAAAAGAGGGCTAAAACGGAGCCAAACAAAGCAAAATGGTGGAGTTGCGTAGGGTTAGTGCTGGTAGCGCTGAAGAACAGAAAAATGATGAGAAAATGACACCGACAACGCCCAAAACGGTGCCGACGGCGCTCGGGACGGTCATGGATCGATTTTTTGTGGTTTTTGATGTTCTAAATTGCTCCCAAGTGATTCAAACACCACATGAAGCAATTCAATGAATCTAGACACTTGGATAAGACTCTTGAATGAAGAGACATGTCTTTTGGATGAATAGATTTGTCCCTTAAAAAAAAGAGGGAATTTGTGTCTCTTTAAAAAAGAGGGCTTGGCACCTCTCATGGGCATGTGTGTGTGTGTGTGAGAGAGAGAGAGGGTGTGTGTGAGAGAGAGGGTGTGTGTGAGTGAGAAAATGTGGAGAATATTTAGTGATCTTAGAATAAAAGTAGAAATGTAGATTTCTGCCTTTTTTTAGAGAGATTGGTGAGGGCATTTTGAGAGAATATGTAAGAGAATGTTCTAGAATTGCATGGATCGGTGGGAGACTTTGTGAGAGAGATTTTCATCTTTCTTTCAAGGGGAAAAGCTAAGTGTTGTGTTCTTCATTATCTTATGATTTTGTAAACACTTATATAGTAGATTTGCTTTGATATAATGAAGTTTTTTGTTGTGTTTTCTTCGTGCTTTGTGATGTGCTTCTCTTACTCTTTCTTCTTCTTAGGAAATAGTGGCATGAGAGAATTATCCTATTATTTTCCTTTTACTTTTCTTTTACAATGAGTAGGATTCATGTTTTGGATTTTAGGATGCATGCTTGAAGAAGTTTTAATTATAAATGTGATAGCTTTTACTTTCACTTTATTTATATTACAATAAAGGCCTGTTGTAGTGTTAAAATTTGTTGTAATTACATTAAGACCCGAGAGGGCAGTGTAATTCTCAACAAAGTGGAACCACTTTCAACTTCCATGGATGGTGAAGTTCATGGGGTTGGATGCAAATAAATAGGGAAATATACTTTATTAAGTGTAGAATTGGAGATTTCTAGGGTGACAAACTAAAAATCCCTAAGTCGATCTTAGTGTTTAAAAATTAAAGGGAGTGTTAGCCTTTAGGGGAAGGGAAGTGGGAGCTCAAGAGTGGGAGCCAGTATCCTCCTAGCCTAGCCACAAATTTAGGGACTAAACCTGAGATTAGCTAATGATTTTCTATTACACTGAATGAGGGTAGAGAATTAAAATTGCTCATATTTGGCACCTACAGTATTTAATGTATCACATTCCTTTACATTATCCAATTCACTACATAAGAATAGTAGTTTTTAACATCTTAAATTTCTCCAAACCAACTCATCGAAAAATGGTTACCTTTATAATTAATATTTACATTTAGGAATAGTTATTTTCCTTGCATTTAACATTTGCATTTACTAGTAGTTGCTAGATAAAACACTATTTTAATCGACATTCCAAACTAAGGACTAATAGTAGTAGAATAAAATTTAACTAAGGACATATTTCTTCTCTTCCTCGTGGGATCGATAATCGAGGCTTAATCAAAATGTCCAATATTACTTGAGTGATACGTATACTTGCGTTTATATCATTGTGATTATATAGAATATATAAAATTAAGCACATAAGAAAGTCGCATCAGGTAGAGAATTAAAATTGCTCCTATTTGGCACATACAATATTTAATGTCTCTCATTCCTTTACAATTTCCAATTCACTACATAAGAATAGTAGTTTTTAACATCTTAAACTTCTCCAAACTAACTCATCCAAAAAGGGTTACCATTAGAAATAATATTTACATTTAGGAATAGTTATTATCCTTACATTTAACATATGCATTTAGGAGTAGTTGCTAGATAAAAAACATTTTAATCGACATTCCAAACTAAGGACTAATAGTTGTAAACTGGAATTTAACTAAGGACATCTTTCCTGGCTTCCTCGTGGGATCGATAATCGGGACTTAATCAGAAAGTCCTATATTACTTGAACGATACTTATACTTGTGTTTATATCCTTGTGACTAAATAGAATATATAAAATTAAACATATAAAAAAGTTGCATCAAACTCACATCCAACCCAAGAAGTATCGAAAAAGATTAGGTTGAGAAGGAAAGCACAATGACTCACATCTAACTTAAGAGCTGATCAGAAATATATCACTACATTGGGAAGGAAAGCTAGATGGCTCACATCTTACCCAAGAGCTGATCGGAAACATATCACTACTTTAGGAAGGAAAGCTTGATGACTCACATGTAACCTAAAAGGTAGCAGAAAGAACAAATTGAGAAAGACAGCATGATGACTCGCATTCAACTCAACAGCTGGTCGGAAACATATCACTACGTTGAGTAGGAAACCTCAATGACTCACATCCAACCCAAGAGGTAGCAAAAAAATCAAGTTAAGAAGGAAAGTACGATGACTCGCATCCAACTCAAGAGCCTATTAGAAACATATCACTATGTTGGGAAGGAAAGCTCAATGACTCACATCCAACCCAATTGGTAGCGCAAAAGATCAGGTTGAGAAGGAATTAGGCAACCCCAATAAAGTGCATCTGGAACCACTGGTAGTGTCTACTCTGCAACAAACTCTGACTCATCCTTTGTAATAGGCAGACTAGTAGAGGTCTCTCTCATGCAAGGATCATAAATTGTCCCCTCAGGAATCGGGGTGAGTGTATTTCTGCCTCTTTTATACGTATCTTTTCCTTATGTAAGAAGGCTCTATGCTTGTGGCGATTAGCGTTACGACATTGAATTCTTCTTAGTGGTGCATCTGACATTCTTTCCTCATCAACACTAACTAAATTCCTTGTTGATGCAGTTATCATGGATGACAGATGGCTAGTCCCTTCCAATAGATTTTATTGTGTTATCACTTTCTTCCTCTTCAACGTGAGACTCTTTGGTATCGATCCTCAGCAGTGACGGTAATCCTTCTTTCTCTTAACGAATGACTATGTCAATCTCAGGACCCTCATAGTCTACGTTGACCTGACCAAAGTCTAATTTAAAGTCTACGATGCTACCTTGAGCTACCCTTTCTTTGTTCAGTGTGAGATTCAAGCCCTCTCTAAAGCCAAAAATCATCTTTTGTCCCAACATTTTTCTACAGAAGACAAAAAAACATCAGTGCACTGAAATTCAATACGAAAAAGAACAAAAATGAAGCATTTTATTAAACAAAATAAATTTTTAATCTATACAGGTGCAAATTTTATTTATTTTATTTAATTTAAATTTCAAAATCAAAATTAGAAGAAGAGAAATAAAGTGAGCAAATTCCAAAATTTTTTATTTTATTGAGGTTAATTTTATTACCAAATTTTAGACCCAGTCACAGACGCTTAGCCAGACAAACAACCCCAGAATAATCAAAATTTCAAAAATTTGATTTCAAGCAACGTCAAGTCAGGTAATATGTTTTCAAGTAACAACCATTAACCGACAACATAGGTCTTTCACCCTGGAAATCCACTAGCTGGTAAGATCCTCTCAAATAGACTTTCCCTATGACAAATGGTCCCTCTTGATTTGGGCCAAATTTGTCACCTATCTTGCGGTGTGCAAGAATAGGTCTTTGGGGAATGAGAAAGAGGTCACCAACTTTGAACACCCTCGTGCGGACCAATTTGTCATGAGTCTGCACCATCTTTGCTCGGTAGTTTCAAATATTGTTGTGCTTCTAATCATTTTTCCTCGAGACTTTTCAATTCTTCAAGTCTAATTTTTTTACTTTCTTCAGTTATAGTTTGGTTGGCGACAACGACCCTGAGAGATGGTGTCTGGACTTCTAGCGGCAATACAACCTCAGACTCGTACAAAAGTGGGTAGGGTATACACTGAGTGCGAGTCCTGAACGTCGTCCGGTAGGCCCAAAAAGCTTCTAATAATTTATTATGTCAACCTCTTTTATTTTCATCCAATGTATTTTTAAAGATTTGCACGAGCGTCATATTGAAGGCCTCGACCAATCTGTTTACCCTGGGATAGTAAATCGTAGAGTATCACCAATATATCCCATGTCATTTAATGAAGTTGTTGATCTTTGTGCTCTTGACGACTATCCCATTATTAGAAATCACTCTGCATGGTACACCAAAACGGTATATAATTGGCTCTTGAAAAATTGTAGAGCATGTTGTGTTGTAACCTCTCATAACGACACTACCTCTACCTACATCGAGAATTAATCTATAGTGACAAAAATAAATCTATATCCTTTAGAGGATGGAGGGTCTATGGGACCTATTATGTCTGTGCCCCAACACTCAATTGGTCACGAGGCAACAGTTGGGTGTAACACATTCAGAGATTGGTGTAAGACCACCCCCATGCACTTGATAAATGTGACACCTTCTGGTTGTATCCATGCAATTGAATATCATTGTTGTCCAACAATATCTGAGTCTTTTAATCTTCATTTTCATGTTTAGCTCTGACTGGTGAGCACCACACAATTTAGCATGTACTTCTTTGATGATATTATGTGCTTCTGCTATGCTCAGACATCACAACCACATATGATCGAACGATCTTCTGTAGAGGACATCACCGACTAGAACATATAACATAGCTCTTCTCGTGATGTGGTATGCCTTAGGCTTATCTTCAAGCAGCTTTCCAGTTTGTAAATATTTTTATTAACGGGCTTGTGTCAATCTTCGTTAATGTCAGCAACTGCAATCATAATTCCTTTTTGTTTTTTGACTTTGTGTAGATTATCGAGGTCGATCTGAGATAGAACTTGACATCCTTGTACTATAATGTCGATGAAATCTTCTAGTGGACACCCCAGTTTCTTGGCAAGTTTTGCTAGAGCATCAGCATGAGCATTATCTCCTCGAGGAATCTAGTATAGAGTCACGTTAGAGATCTATTCCCATAGCTCCATTGTGTATCGGTGGTATTCTGCTAGCCTTAGCTTCAAAATCTTGTATTGTCTGGCAACTTATTGGATGACGAGTTGTGAGTCACCATAGACAACAATATCTGTTATATCTCTCAAGATTTCCAACTCCAACCTGGGGATCAATGCTTCATACTCAGCTTTTTTATTTATACACGGCTATTTCAGGTGATAGGAGAATCTCAACATACCCTTATATAGCGTGATGAAAATCAGATCAATTCCTGCTTTGCCTGGTACAACCATCTCTAATCCTTTCTCTTTTTCTGGCTGAAGAAGCTCCATCAAAGTACATTTCCCAAGGCCTAACACTAGACAGTTCTACTTGTAATATTTTCTCATATGGTAATTCATCATTGAGTGGGGACCCAGCTAAAAGTGGGTGCGCTGCAAGAAAATTTGCTAAAATTTGTCCCTTGATAGCGCGGAGGGGAACAAAAGTTATATTGAATTACAATAAAATTAATGACCATCTTGCTAAATATCCGAAAAGTGTTGGTAGGGTCATCAAATATCGCAATGGATTAACTTTCAAAATAAGGGTAATCTAATGAGAAAGCATGTAATTCCTAGGCTTCTGGGCGGAAAAAATTAAAGCTAGACAATGCATCTCAATAGGCGGATACTTTACCTCAGTCGGTATTAGATGGTGACTCAGGTAGTATAGCGCATTTTTCTTACCCTCTTCATTGACCTGAGCTAACAGGGCTCTGAGAGAGTCGTCTAAGGCCGCGGTATAATGCATCAACAGTTTTCTGGGATAGGGGCTGCCAAAATAGGGGGTGTCATTAAGTATTGTTTGACATTCTCAAAGGCCCGCTGACATTTCTCTTCCCAAAAAAATTTGATGTCCTTTTTAATTAATGTCAAGAAGTGCTGACACCTACCTGAGAGATTAGAAATAAAGCATCTTAGATTTGTCAACTTTCCTTGGAAGGAACGTACTTGTATCAAGGTTTTAGGAGGAGGCATTTTCAAGATATCTTTATCTTGATTGATCTCGATTCCTCGATGAAGAACAACAAATCCAAGAAATTTCCTGAAGGTGATGCCAAAGGTGCACTTTAAGGGATTCACCTTTAGTTTATATTGTCATAATCGTTCAAACATGGTCCTCAAATCATACAAAAGGTCTATTTTTCTGTTTACTCTTGATGACCAAATCATCCATGTAGCACTCCACTTGGTTGTGAATGAGGTCGTCAAAGATCTTCATCATATCTTGTTGATATATTGCTGTGGCATTGTTCAACCCGAATGACATCACTGTGTAGCAAAAGATCCAAATCGGTGTCCTGAAAGTTGTAAGTGCTACATCCTCTAGAACCATTTTGATTTGGTTGTATTCTGAAGATCCATCCATGAAAGAGAAAATCTCATGTGTTAATGCAATGTCCACCATCAATTATGGAATCGACAGTGGAAACTTATCTTTTGTACATGCTCTATTTAAATCCCTGAAATTGACACATGCACGGATTTATCCATTTTTTTTCTTAACTGGCATAATGTTGGCTAACTATGTGGGTTATTGTTCTTCTCTTATAAAGTTAGCATATATTAATTTTTTTACCTTGACAATGACTTGTTGCTCTATCTAGAGGTGCATTCTTTTGGGAGCTTGCTTTACTAGAGCCATACATTTGTCCACCCCGAGTTTGTGAACTGCAATTTCTAGTGACAGCACTGACATTTCATCAAAGCTCCATGCAAAATAATCTTTAAATTCTGATAATAACTTTATCAGTTTTGTTGATTCTTCTTCATTGATTTGAGAACTTACAAATGTGGGTCAGGCTTCTCCTCAGTCCTGAGGTTGATATCTTTCAATTCATCTATTGTTGACTTCATTTCTTCTTCAAATTTTGACGAAGAATCACCTATTAACTTGTCTTGAGAGTTATCCCTTACATTGAGGCAATCCTCTCTCAATCTGCTAGTAACAATCATGCAAAATTCTGAGTCATCGATTGATTGTACAGTTCTAAATCTGAGACCTTTCGGGTTAGGAGTTTGACTTTTAGCATTCCACAATTTTTTAAAAAGTTGTAGCTTATCCTTTGGCATTTGCTTTGGCACATATCCTTGTTGAATTAATTTTTGACCACAAGGAGAAAAGTAACCAAAAGGTAATTTCATTAATTCATTACAATCCTCATCTAAATTTACATGATTTTCAGAACTAGTAGAAGGGGAAGCACGGTAAAACTTCATCAGCTTTGAACAAATGCTAGGGCTTCCTTAACCTCTAAACTCTCTACTTTTTTAGGGTGAATTGGAGTAAGTGTCATGACATTTACATAGTGGTTGATCCGATCATAAATTGACACATATTCGTCTTTTTCTACATCTTCTAAGGAAATTTCATATTGTAGTTTCTTCTCTTTTATCTTCATCATTTCTTCCTCAGAGTTTTCTTCATCAGAACTTTCTTCCATATCAATTCTGATGGTCGGCCTAGTCCTTTCAACGATCGTGTTGATTCTTCCTCGTCCACATCCCCAACCTCGATCTCAAGTGTATGGGCTGAAAGAACCTATACCAGCTCGTTGTGAAGAAATAGTAGTAGATTGTTGAAGTGAAGTTGAATGGCCTCTTCTTTGTGATTCTTCTGAATCTTCAACTTTATTTTCCACAATTTCACGGGAAAAGACATTCTTCTTTGGTGGTGCATAGTAGGTGGCATCTTTGTGAATGTCTACTTCATGAAATGAGAATGATTGTAAATCTCCCTTGATATAATGATCTTGCCTTTATTTGAAATATTTGATTCATTGGTGTAGAGATGATGGAACCATGTTATGCTCGTGAATTCATGATTGTTCAAGTAAAGCATTGAAAGAGGTCTCTACATCAATGATGTGTAATTTTTTTGTTGTTACTAGTTCTTCAACTTTCGTTAATAGTATAATCGATCCAAGGGCTCTTTCTCCCTTCTAGTTAAATCCTCTTAACATCATTTATTGCTGAAAGCTCTTAAGCCTCAATATAAAAAAGTGTCAATTTCTGTAGACTCATTAGGTTAAGTGATGCTCCTAGGTCTACCAAAACTCTGGACCAATATTAACAGAGATGTAGAGCGCTCGGTGGTACCAAACAACAAGTCTTCATCTATGAAGGTTATCTCAGGTTGTTCTTTTAACAAACAAACTTCATCCAAGGATGTGTTTGCTAATTGAGCTAAGCAAATTTTTGGGTCAAGCGAGGCTGTAACCAGAGATTCTCTCATCTGTGTTGATAGGATCAGAGCATCATAAATGCTTAGTTTAGCATGCAACCTCCTAAGATTAGCAAGCATGTTATAATTCACTTTATAAAATCCTTCAATCTTTATTTGAATATGTGGTTATTCCAATGGCAGAGGTAGAGGTAGCTCTTCCCAAGTGATTATTTTTTTCCTTTTATCCATTAGAGCTGACCTCAAGGGTAACACTTTCCCACTCCTTAGATTTGTTTCTATGATTTCTTCTTTTTGAGATGTTGTAGGAAAAATTTTTGGTGTCTCTTTGTCTTCATCGGAGAGACCCAAATTTATAGTGAATGGTGCACCGCGACACTCAAGGAATGGTTCCTCACTCCCGGTGCTATCTTAACTGGTATCGTTGACTTCTTCTTCATTCTCGTTAATGGGTTCATAGGACTTAAATATGATCTGAGGTACGGTTTAGGAATTGAAATTAAAGTTAGATTGATTAAAATCAGTTACGTTATCCCTAGAAATAGTTAGAATGTAGCCGAAATCATAATCATTATATTCATAATTCCCCGGTGGGGGAAAAAGGATAATCATACATGGTCAGGGGTTCAAGGATTTTCTTTTCCATATTCAAGACAACCAATCTAATAGAGGCAGCCCCTATCCTACCCCCCATGCTATCGGTCTTCACAATGTTGTTTTTTTCTTTCTCTTGTGGTTGGGATGATTTTTCTGACAAAATCTCCATCTTGGGTTGAATAGGATGTAGACACTGAACGGCTGCCTACGCTGCAGTGATTTGAATCTGATCCAGTATCTTCTTGCATGACTTGCTCTAAATTGTAATCCATCCATCTTTTTCTGAATACGGATCTATCAGAGTGATTGGCTTAGCTGATATTACATTTAAAGAACCTTTTTTAGGTTCTTTCAAATATTCTTTTGACATTGTTATATTTCCTTCTTTAAAATTCCTCTCGGGCTAGTCTTTGAAAATGAAACAGCTCTCTATTGTATGTCCCAACATCCAAGGGTAGGGGTAGAAATCAGGATACTCCTTCTTGTCAACTTCTTCTAGCCTCTTTGGTTCTGGTAATATGAACTCGGGCTTCTTCATTAAATTTCTAAACATCTTTAGCACAGCCTCATCTTTAAAAGATTATACCCTCTTCTTTCATTCTGAAAGAGTCAGGTCCACTCTACCCTCTACTCGGTGAAGTCCTCCTTGGTGTGACTGTTAGCTAGACTGGTCATACAGTTGTATTTGTTGTTGTTGAGCATGCTGTCATGATTGTTGGGTACTTTGATGAGAATGCTCCGCTTGCATCTTTATCGGCTACTTTATCGAGTGTTGTCACTGTTCTAGATTTATTCTAATATATTCTGGTTGCCTTGGACTTATCTGACTTCTCTTGGGAATCCATGTGCTTAACTTCCTCTTGTAAGATGCTGGCTTTGCTTAGCAACTTCTCAAAGGACTTGATGGTGAGTCCCTTAAACATGAAAGCAACCAGCCCATGGAAGCTTTTGAGTAGAATCTTAATTGCATGTTGTTCCTATAGTTGAGGTTCACATTTCATGCTAAGGTTTCTCCACCTCAAGATATAATTTACCTAGGCCTCATTAGGATTTTGCCTTTTCACTATGAGATCTCTAATAGAAACATGATGTCGTGCTCCAGCAAATCTTTTTACAAACAACTACTCTAACTCAGCAAATGTCTTGACCAATTTGTTAAGTAGGTCAGCATACCAATCAAATGCAATTTCTGATAGGCTGCTGACAAACTATCAGAAGACTAAAGCTTCATTACCTCTAGTATTGCCACAACTAGCTCGAAATGTGCTATATGCTACCTGGGATTTTTGGTCCCTTCGAATGTCTTAAAGTTTGGTGAAACTAAACCCTTGGGGTAGGGTACGACATCGAACTCCTTTGGGTAAGGACTATCCCTTGTAATCAATGCACCCCTCTTAGATTGGGCTAAGGCCTCCAGAAATTGTTGTTCGACCAACTGTTTAATATCCTTTTCTGGTATGGTACTGGGTGAGGAATCCTTCTTTTGCTGATCATCTTCATTGGCAGAGGCAACTTCTCTCCTTTTATCAGTAATATGAGCTATTTTCAGCTGGTTGACTCTCAAAGAAGCTAACTTTTATGACTGAGATTGTCCATGAACTGTATCCATGGAGGCCATTATGGCGGTTTTCTCCTCCATTATTTTTTCCATTTGGATGATTTGTTCATCTCTTAATAGAACGGCCCTGCGCAAATCATCTATGGTGTTCCTTTCAATGAGAGGTTGGGCATCGTGTGCAGATGTGGCAGCTCTAGTCTAGATGACATGAATATTCATGAAATCTTTATTGAGATAATAGTTAAAATCCAAAACTTCATCATCATCAATGGCTACTCCACTTTAGCTAACTCAAAAGTCTCAGCCCTAAGCTTTTCAACTTTCTCTTCAATTATCACCTCCTGGATTATCTTGAGATCTGGAGGGCTTTCCTAAATATCCTCTACTTGTTCATTAAGTTCGGCAGCAATAGTTGTAATGATGTATGGTACTTCAGACCTTTGCTTCATTCCACAACTTTGCCCTGTAGGCTCATTGAACTGTATTGGTACGGTAACCTTGGGTATCCATACCTTCTTCTTTGGCGGTGATGACTTGAGACAGAGTGTCTCAACGGAGGCATCAGTATTCTGAAGAGAGGCATGCTCCTCGCAGTGGAGACCAAATACAACATCAAGTGACTTCTTTACCTTCTCCTTCTTAGGGGCACTCTTACGAGCAACAACTGACAGTATCCTCAAACGCAGATGTAACTTGACCGGTTGACGTCCTGAAGACCTTGATGCAGTAGAGGTAACAAAATCTTTGGTAACAATAGTAGTATCAACTCAACTTCCCAGACAAAATCTGACGAGAATACAGGCTGACAAAACTTCAATTGATTTCTAAGACTATCGGGCAGATCTGACATCCCTTAAAATCTCTTTCTTCATTTGAGGGGACACCGTGCATCACACTCGCTTAAGCAGCTCAACGACTGAACATCCCTCTTTAGCAGCCAACCTCTAGAACACTGTGTGGACTTTAGTGATAGGAGTGGGCTTCTCCTTCTCCTCAATACGACCATGAAATAATGGTAAGGTAGCAATGATCTTTTGAACACTTTCATATCAATTAGTATTCATTAGTGGGTGAAACCTACTCCCTCACAGAACTGGAGAGGCCTCCTGTAATCAATGTTCCTTCTAGTGAGGAAACTCATCAACATATATCTTTCTGGAATTTTGGCTTTAGCAACCTTCCGAGCCATTCGACTGTGTTTCCTCCGTTGAGATTGATTTAATGGCACAAACTTCATACTTGATCCAATTTCAAATATCGACGGTGGTATGATAAATCCTACAGTTGTATCTTCCACAATCATAACCTCCTTTCCTTTGCATAAAGGAGACAATAGATTTGACAAGTTGATACACCAAAATAATATACTATTTTAAGTACCTATTTTATGCTTATTTTTTATGATATTGCACTTTAAAGAAAGTTAATTTTGTGTTTTTATTGTTGGTATATCATTTTTAGGCTTTTGGAGCAAAGATGGCAAAAGGGATAAAATTTAGAGCAAAAAGAGCTAATTTTGGATTCTGGCGCATCTTGCGCCAGATTGGCGCGTTATTCGCCAAAATCTAGAGAGCTGACGCTTCATGCGCTGGATCGGTGCATGATGTGCCAGGGAGCACTTTTTTAAATTAAGGTGTTTTGAGGTGAATTTTGCTCGAATTTTTAAAGGGACACTTTTTCTACACACCCCTTGGAGTGATTTAATGCATCTAGACACTTTGGAAGGTTCTTTTATGAAGGGATATGACTGTTGGATCAAATGACACATCTTTTAAATTCAAAAGAGTTGACTTTTAGAGGGAATTTTGAATTCTTTTCCAAAAGGAGGCAACCCAAAATAAAAGAAGAAAACTTAAAGAGGCTACAGGGGGCGAAAAGGAGTTTTGGTGTGGCGTGAGGTTTTAGAGAGAGAGAAGAGGAGATTTTCTTCAAGGTTTGTAAGACGAAAGGGAAGGTGAGAAATTTCTTCTTCATTAAATTTCTAAGAGAGAATTGGGAGTGTTTTGAAAGAGAGAAAGGCTTCGAGAGAACTTCTACGGATTTGCTTGGGAAGGATTGTGAGATAAGTTGTATTTTTTTTTTCTTTTGTTTTGTAAACTCGTTTTTAAATATGAATTTCGTGTTTTATCATATCATTCTCATGATTTCTGAGTAGTCTTCTTTATCCTTCTCCCTACTTTGAAGATATGGTTTTATGAAGAATAGATTTTGTTTTCTACGGTTTTAAATCATAATAATTTGTGATGATTTGAACTCTGATCTTCATTTACTTTTCGATATGGCCAATTGAAATGTTAAAACTTGTTGAGAGACATATGTTCTTAAATGAGATATGATTTCTACAACATAGGGAGAATCACATTTGATTTCATGGGAGAGTGTGTCATCCATGGGATTGGGTGCAAAATTGGAGATTTTAAGGTGACAGATTAAAACTCCCAATTTGGTTCAATTGATTGGAAACTAATGCAAGATTGTTAGCCCTTAAGGGAGGGAGTAGTGGGAGCTCTAGAGTGGTAGCCAGTATCCTCCCAGCCTAATCACGGAATTAGGGACCAAACACTAGATTTGTCAATGTTCTTTATAATACTCGGAAGAGGGTAAAGAATAGGATTGCTCATATTTGGCACAAAATAATATATATATATATAT
>NEWO01000224.1:531957-544876 GCA_003013225.1 Phalaenopsis aphrodite
TGATTCTTGAGCCTATGGTTCACAAGAACCATCAAAAGCTTATCAAGAAATTTCTTGGTTTCATTAATTTTGCCAATACCAATAATAAAATTTGGATTTTATGTAGAAAGGAAATCAGATGGAACATTATTGTTAATCATCAACAATTTGTCCATTTCAAGTTCAATATAAATAGACATTTGGGATATGCTACTTTCATTTATGCAGGTTGTACTAAGGAAGACAAAAAGGAGCTTTGGAATTGCTTGTTGAATATCAGCCAGCTAATGGATTCCCCTTGGATTGTGGGGGGAGACTTTAACTGCATTGCTTCTCCTACTGAAAAATTGGGGGTAGAGCTCCTAACCATGCTAAAATGAATACTTTTAATGATAATATCCACAGTACTGGGCTGTTTGATTTGGGCTTCAAGGGACCTGCTTTTACTTGGAAGAGGGAAAAATTTTGGGAAAGACTTGATAGATGTTTGGTCAATGACAGCTGGTACAACAATTTCCTTCTCACATTTGTAACTCATCTCATCCTTGTTGGTTCTGACCATAGACCTATCTGTATTAGCATCACCTCCTCAGATAACACATCTTCCCCTTCCCCATTTAGATATCTTAACATGTGGTCTTCCCATCCTTCCTACAACTCTTACATTGCCAACCTTTGGTGAACCCACTCATAAAACTCAGCTTATTGCAAATCAAAACTGTTAAAGCTCTGAGGAATTGGAGTTGGGGGCTTTTGAGAATGTCCTCACTAAAGTGCATGAGCTTGAGGAGGAAGTTATAAGATTAGAGCAAAATGAACAGGAGGGTATGGTTGAGGAAATGGAATTGCTGACTGTACAAAATAAACTTGTTACTGCTATTGATTATCAAGACCAATTTCTGAAGCAAAAAGCTGTTATGACAGAAATACCAAATTTTACCATGGTTACATAAAGTAAAAATGGAAATGCAATACTATTCATGCAATTGAGACTGTTGAGGGGAATTGGCTTCATGAGAATGTTGAAATAGCTAATGATGTTGTAAGCTATTTCAAAAATTTGTTGAACCAAGAGCACAATCACAGAGTCCCTATTGATCCAGATTATTTCACTGCTGAGCAGAATTACACTGCTAATTCAAAAATTTGTTGAACCAGGTGAATCCATCTATTGGTAGTAATAAAGCAGTTGGTCCTGATGGATTCACAGATGAGTTTTATAAGAAATCTTGGGACATTATTAAACTTGAGGTGATAGCTGATGTGGCCAGTTTTTTCCAAGGAAATAATCTCCCACAATACTTCAGTGCTTCTACTTTTGTACTGATCCCCAAATCTGAGATACAAACCACCTGAAATCACTTCAAGCCCATTTGTCTAGCCACTGTAATCAGCAAAGTGATCAGCAAAATCATTGTCAATAGGCTCCAACCTCATCTTGAACACATCATTAAACTTAATCAGACAACATTTGTGAAAGGGAGATCTATTATTGACAACACTCTCTTGGCACAGGAACTTCTAAAAGATCTGAATAAGACTTTTAGAGGTGGTAATTTGATATACAAGTTGGATTTGAAAAAGGCCTATGATACCATCAGTTGGGGATTCATTATGGATGTTGTTACAGCTAGAGGTTTCAACTTAAACTTCTGTCAGCTGATTCACAGATGGCTTCACAATAATAATCACTCTATTCTCATAAATGGCAAAGGTTGGGGGTCTTTCACTGCATCCAAAGGTTTGAAGCAAGGGGACCCCTTATCCCCCACTATGTTCATTGTTGCAATTGACTATTTATCTTGAATGTTGGATGAATCTCTATTAAGCCAAAACTACATTATTTATCATCATAGATCCAGCCTTGCCATCACCCACTTGCTCTATGGTGATGACATCATGATATTCTTTTGAGCTCACAAGAATGCTGTAAGGAAAGTGTATCAGACTCTTCAAAAGTTCCAAACACACTCTGGTATGTGTTTCAGTCCTGAGAAGTGCTTACTTATTTTTAAAAAACATGCAAATCGAAACTACAAACATTGGGCTTCTAGTTATACGGGCTTCTCAAACTCCCAGCTTCCTGCCAAGTATTTGGGGGCCATGCTTCTTACTGGAAGAACCAGACAAATGCAATTTGAAGAAGTCATAAATAAGATCACTACCTACCTTAATGGGTGGACTCATTCGTTTCTTTCAAATGGGGGCAGAATTACACTGCTGAAAAGCATTCTAACTACTTTTCCCTCTTATATCCTGCAGATGACTAATATTAAGAAAAGCACCCAAATTCAGCTTGAAAGGGCTTTTAACAGATTTTTATGGTCTGGACAGAGGTAGCAAATGCGTTGGGCTTCATGGCAAAAAGTGGCTAAACCCCAGTTGGCTGGGGTATTGGCTTCAAGGGTATTAATCAGCTCTTCCAAATCAACTTATGCAGGCTTTGGATTAAGTTCAGAGCTCAGACTTCTTTGTGGGCTATTTTCATGAAGGGAAAATATTGTAGAGACCAGCACCCCACACTTGATGAAAGAAAGATAGGGGATTCCAAAATATGGGGAAAGATGTTGAACATAAGACATACTGCTGAAAATCTTTTCATTTGGGACTTGGGGAAAGGAGACATAAATCTCTGGCTTAATAATTGGTGCCCTAAAGATTGGTTGTCCCCTATCTGTAATACCCCTAACACTGATCTCAAGGTGGCTGACTACTAGGTGGATGATGTTTGGTCTTTACTTAAACTCTCAAATATTCTTCATGCCAATTCAGTAACAAAAACTGCCAGCATGAAAATTAACAGAAGAAAGCCTGATAGAATTGTTTGGCAGTCTTTCTCAAATTAAAGTCTTACCAAAGCCATCTACTCTAAAATTTTCCAATGGGAACACCTAGCCTGGAGCACTATTATTTGGAACAATTTTTTTTCCCCTCCATGTCATTTTTTTGTTGTAGGGTTTTTTAATAATCTACTTCCTACTGATGATATCCTTAAACTAAAGGGTTTAAGGGGGCCTTCTAAATGTAGGTTATGTCTTCAGGAGGAGGAATCACTGCCCCATCTATTTTTTTAATGCAATTTTGTCCAACTTGTTTGGCACCAACTGCTGTCCCACTTGAATATTGACAAAAATCTCTTTACTTGGGATAACATCACCACTTGTTGGCAGACATGGAATAAGAGGAACTATGCTTCTATACCTCTCATTGTTGCATGGTTTATAGGGATAGAAAAAAATAAGGCTAAGTTTGAAGAAGGTAGACCAAAAACTAAAAAGATAGTCAGAAATAGCCTTTCCTATGTACACAAGATGATTAAGTTCAAAAGATTTCCTAACATTTCTAACTCTTCCTCTTTGGGACAACTTGACGAGACTCATGTTTATAGGTTTTACTGGAAACCTCCTAATTATCACACAGTCAAGATAAATACTGATGGAAGCTTCCATAAGTCAGGAGCAGGTGTGGGGGTGTCTATAGAAATCACTTGGGGAAATTCATTTTATACTTTCACATTCCCATTTTAGTTGTTGATGTTGTTGAAACTGAACTAGTGGTTATTTATTGGGCCTTAAAAATTGCCAAAATGTCTAGCTGGTACAACTTATGGTTAGAAGTGGATTCTGCTGTTGTAATCAAGATACTGAAGGATGAGGAGCATGTACTCTGGCACCTTACTTATTGGATTAAAAAAATCAGAGAAACATCTTCACAACTAAAGGTGCACTACACTTTCATTTATAGAGAGGGAAACCAGCCTGCAAGTTGGCTTGCTAGACAAGGTTATAACTTAAAGGAATTCTATGTTGTTGTTTCCCCTCCCCACACTCTTCAGTTTTTACTGCAAGGAGAAAGGATTGAGGTCCCACACTTCAGAATTGTTAATCAAGATCAAGAGTGACTGCTTTATTTTCAGGTAGTTTTTCTTCCCCCCTCCTTATCTTCTTATTGTGTACCCCATGTTATCTGGGGTTTACTTTTTAGGCAAATTGTTGTTTTGTTTGGCACTTTGGGAAGACTGATGATTCCTGTATTGAATCAAAAAGTCCTCAGCAGTTTTTCTTTCTTGTATCCCCTTCTTTAATCAACATGAAGGGAGACAATAGCATCTCCTTAAACCATATATATATATATATATATATGTTGCCTCCTACAAAGTGCTTGGTTTAACATCGTCAGCCTGACGCACCAATGTTTATTCAGGATGACTCAACATCAAGATTTCTTTAAATTGTGGCATGTGCCTTTCATAATAATGTTTCAATAGATGCCCATTAACTTTAAATATCTTTACATTTTTAGGATCTTTAAAAACAACAGTTCCATAATGATAGACTTTGATCACATTGAATGGTCCTAACCATCTAAATTTTAGTTTTCTTGAAAAAAATCTCAATCTAGTGTTATATAATAGAACTTCTTATCCAGATTCAAATTTCTTTTTTATAATCCTCCGATCATGTCATATTTTCATTTTCTCTTTAAAGATTTTTGCATTATCATATGTTTCATTTATAATCTCTTCAAGTTCATTGAGTTGCAGTAATCTTTTCTCACCAGCATCCTTTAAACTAAAATTGAATTCCTTAATTACCCAAAATGCTTTATGTTCCAACTCTACTGGTAAGTGGCATGTTTTAACAAAAATAAGTCTATATGTGGACTTTCCAATAGAAGTCTTATAGGCAGTTCTACTAGTTCCAAAATGTCCTCCAAATTCAAAATCATGATATCATTCAATTATTTGTTTAGTTTCTACGTAAGGCACACATCTTCTAATGNTATCTTTACATTTTTAGGATCTTTAAAAACAACAGTTCCATAATGATAGACTTTGATCACATTGAATGGTCCTAACCATCTAAATTTTAGTTTTCCTGAAAAAATCTCAATCTAGTGTTATATAATAGAACTTCTTATCCAGATTCGAATTTCTTTTTTATAATCCTCAGATCATGTCATATTTTCATTTTCTGTTAATAGATTTTTGCATTATCATATGTTTCATTTATAATCTCTTTAAGTTCATTGAGTTGCATTAATCTTTTCTCACCAGCATCCTTTAAACTAAAATTGAATTCCTTAATTACCCAAAATGCTTTATGTTACAACTCTACTGGTAAGTGGCATGTTTTAACAAAAATAAGTCTATATGTGGACATTCCAATAGAAGTCTTATAGGCAGTTCTACTAGTTCCAAAATGTCCTCCAAATTCAGAATCATGATATCATTCAATTATTTGTTTAGTTTCTACGTAAGACACACATCTTCTAATGATCAAATCTTTCCATTGTTTCTATAAATATGGTCATCCCAAAAATAGAATCTTGCATCATGAATAAATTTCTTTAATTATTGATTCTTTACATCTGGTGGTAGAATATCACTCACAATATAATTTACTATATCAGCATATCACGGTATATTCTTTATATCAATATTATACAATTGTTCATTAGGGAAAGTTTCTAAAATTTCATTTGCAAAATCAGTTAATATTTCATGTTCTAGTCTAGAAAAATGATCAGTTATGTGATTATCAGTTCCCTTTCTATCTGCTATCACAAAATTGAACTATTGCAGCAGAAGTATCCATCTAATTAATCTCGATTTAGCATTCTTCTTCTGCATCAAATATTTGTTAGCAGAATGGTACGTATGCACTATACATTTAGCTCTAATTAAGTAAGGTTTAAACTTATCAAAGACATAAAGAATAACTAATAACACTTTTTCATTAGTGGTGTAATTAATTTGAGCATCATTTAGAGTTTTATTAACATAATATATTACTTTAAAAATTATGTTATACCTTTGCCCTTAAACAACTCCCATAATATGATAACTAAAATCACACATTATTTCAAATGGTTTCTCCCAATCAGGTGGAACTACTATAGGAGCAATGATTATTTTTTCTTTCAATAATTCAAATGTTTTTATACATTTCTTATTAAAATTAAATTTTGTATATTTTTTTAAAAGTTCACATATGGCTTAGTAATTTTTGAAATTTTTTTTTATATAACGCATGTAGAAACCAGCATGTCCTAGAAAACTTCTTACCCCTCTAACCGTAGTAGGAGACGATAATTTTGTAATAAATTGAATTTTTGTTGGATCTCATTTTCAGAAATTTTAAGCCCAAGTACAATTCTTCCTACAACCATAAATTGACATTTTCCCAATTTAGTACTTCGTTGACTTTTTCTCATAGTTCCAGAACTTTTTCTAAATTATTTAAGCATAATTCAAATGAAAGTCCGAATACAAAAAATCCACCATAAATACTTCCATTCTGCGTTCAATTAAATTCCAAAAAATTGACATCATACATCTTTGAAATGTTGTAGGTGTGTTACACAGTCTAAAAAGGTATTTTACAAAAAGCAAATGTTCCATAAGGTCTTGTAAATGTTGCTTTTTTCTTTATCCTCGGGAGCAATCAAAATTTGATGATACCAAGTATATCCATCAAGAAAGCAATAATATTTTTTCCCAGCCAATCTATCCAACATTTGGTCTAGAAATGGTAAAGGAAAATGATCTTTCCTGATGGTTACATTTAATTTCTATGGTCTATACAAATTTGTAGCCAGTAACTTGTCTTATTGGAATTAATTCATTTTTCTCATGTACTTCAACTGTCACTCCTCCTTTCTTTGTAACACAGTGAATCGGACTTAACCACACACTGTCTGAATTAGGACATATAATTCCAGCCAAAAACTCATTGTAGTGGGAAATATGCTTTCTCATATTGGATAACTTCGTTACAAAAAAATATAGTTTGGTAGTTATTGTTTAGCTTTGTTTTACAGTTTTGCTAGTAGTTGGTAATTTAGTTTTGATAGCACCCTAAACATTTGAAATTAGTGTAGTAAATTTTCTTTATTGTTGTGAATTTCCTGATTTAAATTTCCCGAATTTACACCTTCTTCGTGGGATCGATATTTGGGGCTAAAACAAAGAGTCATGTTTTACTTGATAACGATACGTATACTTGCGTAGAATCCCAACATAAATTGCTTCAATTTCATATTCATAAATAAAGAATAAAGTTTTTAGCGTTGCTGCAAAGCGAAGTCAACTTTATTAATTTTACACATCTATAATTTTGGGATCAAGTTTTTGGCGTCGTTGCCGGGGAAGGTAACAGTAAATTAAATAGATTTGATAAATTAAGAAATTTAGTGATAAAATAAATAAAATAAAATTAAAAAATAAGAATAAAAATTCATAAAAGAATAATAATAAAATATTTTTTTTTGAAATTTAAGAGTACTTTTAAGAATTTTTTTTTTCTCATTATATTTATTTATGCGTAGTATTGGTTTTGAAGGTTTAATATCTTGTGATTCAGAATTAGAACATACTATTAGAAAAGTTCCAAAACACAGAAAGAAATTAGAAATTTGAACTAAATAGCGAATAACTTAGATAATCAAATAAATGAAAATCGGCAAAGACCTTTAAAAGATTATGCTAATCCTACAACAGATGAACTTCACTTGACTATTCAAAATCCTGATGTTACAGCTAATTCATTTGAGCTTAAACCTGCTATTATCCAAATGGTACAAAATAATCACTTTGGAGGAACACCTGCTGAAGATCCTAACTTTCAGCTTGCTAGTTTTCTTGAAATATGTGCTACTTTTAAATAAGATGGAGTGTCTAATGATATTGTAAGGCTTAGAATTTTTCCTTTTTCATTAAGAGATAAAGCTAAAGCTTGATTAAATTCATTAGCACCTAGATCTATCAAAATTTGGGGAGAAATTCACAAAAAAGTTTAGCTAGATATTTTCCACCCTCGAAAACTGCTAAGCTTAGAAACGATATTACATCTTTTTGTCAGTTCAAATGGGGAATCAATATAAGAAGCTTGAGAAAGATTTAAGGTTCTCCTTAGAAGATGTCCACCATGACCAGATTTGTTAATAATTCAAACTTCTTACAATGGATTAGTAGGATCACTTAGATCTATTATATGCTGCTGCAGGTGGATCATTAATGTCAAAACCTTTTGATGAAGTATATTCTTTAATAGATGAGATGACTACTAATAATTTTTAATGGCCCTCTGAATGGGTAAATCCAAAGAGAGTAACTAGTATTCATGATTCTGATACAATGTCTATTTTGACATCTCAAATTGCTGCTATATTAAAGAAGATTGATCAAATTATAGTAAACTATTATCAAATACCACCAATGTTAGAGGAAAATTCACTAGAATAGATAGTGGATACTCAATCATCTTATGAAACTATGAATTTTATAAATAATAGAAAAATAATCCCTATTATGTTTATTATAATCTTGGATGGAAAAATCACCATAATCTTAGTTGGAATAACTATAACAATTTGGTGAACTCCTTAGAAAATTCAAATAACTAAGAGAATCCTAACTATAGATCTTATGATCCTCCTGGATTTACAATAACCCCTAAGTTAAGGAGAAGAAGTTGATTATGGAAGAAGTGATGTTGAACATGGGAAATCAAATACAAAATCGAGGAGAGGAATATTGAAAATCAATTAGGACATATTGTTACTGCACTTAGTAACAGACCTTTAAGAATTCTTCCTAACAATGCTGAAGTTAATCCAAAAGATCATAATAAGGAGCAAATTAAAGTTATTCAATTACAAAGTGGAAAAGAAGTAGAAACAAAAATTCAAAGAGAAATTGAAGTTGAGAAGGAGAAGGTGGAAATTGAAAGCGACAATGATGGAAATAAACTAATAAAAATTTCTTTAGAAAAACCGCCACCTCTGTTTCCTCAACGATTGAAGCAGAAGAATAAAGATGAACAATTTACAAAATTTTTGGAAATCCTTAAAAAGTTAACGATAAATATTCTTTTCATTGAGGCTTAGGAACAAATGCGAAGTTATGTGAATTTTAAGAAAAATATACTAAACAAGAACAGGAAGTTTGTAGATCATGAGACTATTGCACTTAGTGAAGAGTGTAGCACAATTATTCAGAAAAATTTTCCTGAAAAGTTAAAAGATCCTGGCAATTTTACTGTAACTTGTGTTATTGGTGAGAAATTTTTTGGAATAGCCTTTTGTGATCTAGGAGCTAGTATTAATCTTATGTCTCTATCAATTTTTAAACGTTTAGATTTAGGAGAGATTCCCTCTACTACTGTAACTCTTCAGTTAGCTGATCGATCAATAACTTAACCTAAAGGATTTATAGAAGATGTATTAGTGAAAGTGAATAATTTTTTTTTCTGTAGACTTTATTGTATTTAATATGGAGGAAGATAAAAAGATTCCTTTTATTTTGGGGAGACCATTCCTTGCAACAGGGAGAGCTGTGATAGATGTACAAAAATTAGAATTAATAATGAGAGTCAATGATCAAGAAGTAACATTTAACATAGCAAAAGCTAGGAAATATCCTGCGATAGAAAAAGATAATGAATGTTTAGAATGGAAGTTGCTGATTATCTAAGCAATGAGAGATTTAAGGGAATGTTTGAAGAAAAATTAAGGAAAAAAGTGAATTATGAGAATGAGAATGAAATAAATAATGAGAATTTAGATTATGTTCAGGACAAATTTGAAATTTTGGACCTTTTAGAAATTGATAATAAAAATTTTATTCCTTCAAGTATTGAACCACATAAAATTGAACTGAAAGTATTACCTGCCCATTTAAAATATGTGTTTTTAGGAGATTCATCTACATTGCCTGCTCTTATATCTTCTGATTTAACTAAAATTTAAGAGAAAAAAATTAGTAAAAATTTTGGAAAGATATAAGAAGGCCTTTGGATAGACTTTAGCATATATTAAAGAAATTAGTCCTTCAATTTGTATGCACAAAATTTTATTGGATGAACAATATGAACCTAAAGCTGATCCTCAGAGGAGATTAAACCTGATAATGAAAGAATTTGTTAAAAAGGAAATCTTAAAAATGGTTTTACTAGGTCTTGTGCCAAATAGTAGCAATTTTAATTCTCTACCCTCAGGCAAGTGTTATAGAGAATCATTGGCTAATCTTAGGTTTAGTCTCTAAATTTAGGGTTAGTTTGGGAGGATACTGGCTCTCACTCCAGAGCTCCCACTTCCCTTCCCCTAAAGGCTAACTCTCACTTTTGTTCTTAAACACTAAGACCAAATTTGGGGTTTTAGTCTGTCACTTTAGAATCTCCAATTCTTCACCCAATAATATATATATATATATATATATATATATATATATATCCCAATTTATTTGTACTCAGTTCCATGAACGAAATACTCCTTTATGGAATCAAATGTGATTCTCACTTTGTTGTGAAACTCATACTCCATTTACCAGATAGTATGTTTCACAACAGATGTTAAAATTTCAATTGGCCAAATCAAAAAATAAATTAAGAATTGAGTGAAGAAATCATCACAATTTATTTTATATTTTAAAATTGCCACATCTAAATTATCTCAACATATCTCAGAGTAGGGAGAAAGATAAAGAAAACTACTCAGACCTCATGAGAAAGATATGACAAAATATGAATTTCATAAGTAAGAGAAAGTTTATACAATAATAATAAACAAACACCACTTATCTTTAAATTTTCCTTAAAAAAATCCCTTGTAGCTCCTCTTGGACTCTTTCTCTCTTTATAAGACTCTTAATTCTCTCTCCAAAGATGTAGGGAAGAAGAAATCTCTCACTTCTATCCCTCTCCAACAACTCTTAGGAGAAATTGCACTTAGACTCGTCATACTACACAATACACACAATTGAACACTAAAGAAAACTCAATGACACACTAGCGAACCCTTTTTCTGATCAATTTTTGCTCTAAATAAAGCATAACGTCGGTTTTCCAAGAGTTGTATCAAATAACTCTTTAAAAAGCATCCAAATTCATCGACTCTTCTAGAATTTTGCATTGTACCGACTTCAGCACCATCGGCGCTCGTGGCTCGAAATTAATTTCAAGGTCTCTGTCAAATGGCGTCGTCGGCGCCCAGTCTGGTGCCATTGGAGCCCCTTTCTGTTTAGAACTCCTTCCTTCATGCTGGCGCCATTGACGTCCATGCTGGCACCGTCGAAGCTTAGTATTTCTCTCTAAAATGCCTTTTTGACTTCAAATTTCATCCTTTATGCTTTCTTTTTTCTTCAAGTGCTAAAAATTATCAACCTGCAATAAAACATGAAAAATACATTCCTTTAAAACGCAATATCACCAAAAGTGAGTATAAAATATAGGTCTAAAAATGCATATATTTTTTGTGCATCATGTTTCAAATTGATTTTGGGGACATTTGATGTGATTTGGAAGGTTTGTGGACAATTTGGGTCATAAAGGGTATTTTGGTAATTTTAAAAACTTTGGGGTGTTTTGGGCTATTTGGGTAGTTTCAAAGGGGGTTAAAATGATTTTTTGAACAAATTTTAGGGTTTTAAGGACAATTTGGTAAATTGGGTAAATTTGGAGTCCAATGCTAAGTTTGGGTATTTTGGTAAAATTGGGGACCAATAGAATTCCATATTTTGGGTCCTTCATGTAGTGGTCCTAGCTAAACCCTAGCCTAGGGCTAGTGGGTCTAGGGGACCATCTATATGAGTCTCCCAAAGGGTCAAGGGATCAAAGTCAGGTAAGCTTGGGTTCAAGGTTATGAGTGGAAGTGTAATGTACAAGTGTGTGTGTGTGATACTAACCAATACCACACCACTAGAGGGTTGACCCTAAAACCAAGAAGTCTTATGGAGACTCCCCTTGAGCTCCCCCGCATTGACCCCACCTACTAATTACTATAGGTTAGGACCAATATGTAGAACTTCAAGTTGAGTAAATAAGAGTTTAGAGTTTCTAATGGTGATCGTTCCTTTGTAGTTCTCTAGGAATAGTCAACAAGAAATTCTTATGGCTAGACCCTAGGCTATTAAAGAGGAAAAATTAGACCTCAACCAAAAGTGAGGTCAACACCTTTCTGTACGTCTATGAAAGCTCTTCCAGTGGCAAGGAATGGACTTCCTAAAATGATCGAAATTTCCTTATCTTCCTCTATATCTAATACAATAAAATCCACAGGAAAGATAAATGTATCAACTTTTACCAAACCAACTTTTATAACTTCTTTAGGATAGGTAATCAAACGATCAACTAACCGAAGAGTTACAGTTGTAGGTGAAATATCTCATAAACCCAACCTTCTAAAGATTGATGAAGACATATGATTAATATTGGCTCCTAAATCACATAAAGCTTTTCCAAAAAATTTTCGCCAATAGCACAAGGAATAGTAAAACTATCAAGACCATTGAGTTTTTTTAAAGCTTTTTCTGAATTACAGCGCTACACTCTTCACTGAGTGTAATAGTCTCAATATCTATAAACTTCCTTTTCTTATTAAGTATATCCTTCATGAACTTCACATAGCTTAGCATTAGTTCTGAGACTTCAACAAATGGAATGTTTATCGTCAATTTTCTCAATATTTCTAAAAATTTTGAAAATTGGTTATTTCTATTTTTCTGCTTTAATATTGAGGAAATGGATGTGGTGGTCTTTCTATAGTGATTTTCATTGGTTTAATAGAACATTCTGACTCAAAATGAAAATCTTCACAAGATTTTTCATTTTTTACCTTATCCTTTTCAACTTCAACTTCCAATTCTTTTTGAACTCTGGTTTCCAATTCTTTTCCACTTTTGAGTTGAATAGCCTTAATTTCCTCTTTGTTCTGATCTTTATGATTTACTTCAACATTACTAGGCAACATTCCTACAGGTCTATTTCTAAGTGCAATAGCAATACATCCCAATTGATTTTTTACCAAAGAAAAATATGTTGAGATTTTCATACCTATTTTATACTAATATTGATGATATTGCACTTTAAAGAAGGGTATTTTTAATGTTTTGTTACAGGTATGTTGAATTATGGTCATTGGAGCAAAAATATGCAAAAAGGAG
>NEWO01000224.1:545068-562927 GCA_003013225.1 Phalaenopsis aphrodite
CGAGAGTCCAGAATCAAATATTCTAGAAGGGCACCAACGTTGCCATCGAGGCCGCTAACGGCGAGGATGGCGGTTCTCTTAACAGGTGCATTGAATGTGGATGATTTTTAAAGGGACGCTTAGGCAACCCTTGGAAAACTTTTCTATAACTTTAAGAGAAACATTTGGGTCGAAAAAAGAGGAGCCCCGTGGTGGCGTCCGCTGAGTTTTTGTTGTTTGTAGAGTGTAGAGAGTTTAATTTAGGGTTAGTATTGTAAGGAATTATTTGAGAGATTGTAAGAGTGGAGGAAAAATGAGAGATTTCCTCCTCCTTGCTGCTTCGAAGAAGAATTTTGTGTGTTGTAAAGAAAGGAAGAGATTCAGAGGAACTTCGAGCAGTTTGCTTGTGGAGGAATTAGAGATAAGTGGTATTTACTTATTCAATTTTGTGTGACTTTGCTTTTATATATAAGTTCTAAGTTTTGACGTATTTTGTCTATGACTTCTGAGTAGTTTTCTCTGTCTTTCTCCTTGTATTCAGATTTTGTGAAATGGTGATTTGAATTAGTTAAGCCATGAGAATGTTAAAGAAGTTGTGATGATCTTTTCACTTTGATCTTAATTTACTTTCAATCTGGCCAATTGATTTGTTAAAATATATTTATTTTTACAACTAAAGTGAAGATTACATCTAAGATTTAGGGAGGTCGAAGTCCTCGAAAGTTGAGTGCAAATAAATAGTGAAATAAAATTATCGGGCGTAGAATTAGAGATTTTAGAGTGACAGACTAAAATCCTCAATTCGGTCCTATCGTTTGGGTGCTGAAGTGTAGATGTTAGCCCTCAGGCGAGGGGAACATGGGAGCTCCAAAGTGAGACCTGTTATCCTCCCAGCCTAGCCGCAGATTCAGTAACCAAACATAGGATTAGTCAATGTTCATTATCAATGGACCAAAGGGTAAAGAATAGGTATGCTCCTATTTGAAACAATACAATTTGAACTAATTCACTTTATCCATTCACTTTAATTTCTTGACAAGAAGAAGGATGTTTTCTTATATATTGAACTTCACATTAGAAACTTTATAAGTATAATTAGTTAATTAAGAGTTTGTTAAAATTACATATTTATTTCAATTGTCTATTAGTGACAAATAAGTAATTTGAACTGTATTATTGTGATTAAGTATTGATTTTCTAAATCCTAGTTCGTAGCTTCTAGTAGTACTCCTGTGGGATCGATATCCATGACTACATTAGAGCCCTGTATTACTTGCGTGATATGTATACTTGCATTGATAAGTGTGACTTTGCAATTATTGAATATTTTATACACATTTTTTATCAAATCTATAACCGTTGTCAAGTTTTTAGCATCATTGTCGGGGACTTAAACCTTCTAGCAACAGTATCAAATTCTTGTTTTTTTAAGCATATATAAAGTCACTGTCAAGTTTTTGGCGTCGTTGTCGGGGACTTAAATCATTTAGCAATAGTATCAAATTCTTGTATTTTTAAGCATATATAAAGTCGCTGTCAAGTTTTTGGCGTCGTAGTGGGGAAGTAAAAAAAATATGATAATTAGAGTAACGGACAAATTAGGACTATTAGAAAACTTTTACTTGAATTGCAGCTTATTTTCATATCTAGTTAACAGTTTTTCTGTGTACTAATTTCAAATGTATGCGTGAATTTGGACCTAAAAATCTTATACCCTATGATTCAGAATTAGAATGCACTATTAGGAGAATTAGAAAACTAAGAAAAGAACCTAGAATCCTGACATGATGGAAAACAACATGAACAATCAAGAAATAGAAAATGAACATCAACCAAGACCTCTACGAGATTATGCAAATCCTACAGCAGATGAAATTCACTTATCTATCCAAAATCCTGATGTAGTTGCTAATTCATTTGAGCTTAAACCTGTTATTATCCAAATGGTACAAAACAATCAATTCGAAGGTACACCAAATTAAGATCTTAATTTACACCTCGCTAGTTTTTTAGAACTTTGTGCTACCTTTAAATATGACAAAGTTTCGAACGATGTTGTTAGACTTATACTTTTTCTTTTTTCACTTAGTGATAAGGCTAAGATGTGGTTAAATTTGTTAGCACCTGGATCTATTAGAACTTGGGGAGAACTTTCACATATCCAAATATTTCCCTCCATTCAAAACTGCTAAACTTAGAAATGACAACATCATTTTGTCAGATTGATGGAGAGTCGATATATGAAGCTTGGGAGAGATTTAAAGATCTTCTTAGGAAGTGCCCGCATCATTCGTTACCAGATTGGTTGATAATTCAAACTTTTTACAATTGATTAGTGTGATCTCTTAGATCGATTATAGATGTTGTGGCTAGTGGTTCTTTAATGTCAAAACCTTTTAATGAGGCTTATTCGTTAATATAAGAGATGACTACCAACAATTTCAATGACCCTCTGAAAGGGTAAATCCTAAAAGAGTAGCTAGTATCCATGATTCTGATGCAATATCTATGTTAGCTTCGCAGATTGCTACAATATCAAAGAAATTAGATCATTATGGAATGAATTATTCTCCAACACCTACTATGATGGAAGAGAATTCATATGGGAAATTTTTGGATGTTCAACCTTCTTATGAGACTTTAAATGCTATTAACAATAGACCCAATAATCCTTATTCGAACTATTATAACCCAGGTTGGAAGAGTCATTCTAACTTTAATTGGAATAATAATTCTTCTACAAATCAACAATGGGCAAACAACCGAGTAAACTCATTGGGAAATTCATCCAACCAAGAAAATGTTAATTATAGACATTCTCATCCTCCAGGATTTAACAGTAACACTCAATTTAAGGAAAATAAGTTGTCTATGGAAGAGATGATACTAAACATGGGTTAGCAATTACAGAAACAAAGAAATCAATTACAAATTCATGGAAACCAGTTACAAAATCAAGGAACTACTATTAAGAATATTGAAAACCAATTGAGGCATATCACTACTGCGCTTGATAACCGAACACAGGGAACTTTTTCTAGTAATGTGAAACTAAATCATAAAGATCAAGGAAAAGAACAGATAAAAGCGATAAAATTACGAAGTGGAAAAGAATTAGAAATAAGAGTGCAGAAAGAAACAGAAACTGAAAAAGAGAAAGTGGATACAGAGAAAGAAAAGGATTATGAATACACAAATTTAGAATATCCACTTACACCAATGAAAATTACTATGGAGAAACCTCCGCCACCGTTTCCTCAAAGATTGAAGCAACACAAAAAGGATAAATAATTCTCCAAGTATTTAGAAATTCTTAAGAAATTAACGGTAAATATTCCATTTATAGAAGCTTTAGAGCAAATGCCCAATTATGTGAAATTTATGAATGATGTTTTGAACAAGAAAAGAAATTTAATTGATAATGAGACTGTTGCACTTAGCAAAGAGTGTAGTGCAATTATTCAGAAAAAGCTTCCTGAAAAATTAAAAGATCCATGTAGTTTCACTATACCATGTGCTATCGGTGAAAAATTTTATGGAAGAGCTTTATGTGATTTGGGAGCCATCATTAATTTTGTGCCTCTATCAATTTTCAAAAGGTTAGGATTAGGAGAAGTCTCACCTACTTCTGTAACTCTTCAGTTAGTGGATCGTTCAGTTACTTATCCTAAGGGAGTTATAGAAGATGTGTTAGTAAAAGTTGATAAATTTATCTTTCCTGTGGATTTCAATGTTTTAGATATGGATGAAGATAAAGAAATACCTATAATTTTAGGGAGACCTTTTTTAGCTACTTGAAAAGCTATGATAGATGTTTAAAAGGGAGAATTAACTATGAGAGTTAACGATCAAGAAGTGACTTTTAACATTGCAAAATTTATGAAATACCCTGCTGTTGAAAGAGATAATGAATGTTTTCGCATGAAAATTAGTGAACATCTATTACACGAGCATTTTAAAGAAAATTTTGAAGAGAGAACATTTTGAAGACAAAGATGAAGTTATTTTGTATGAAATAGAAAATGAAGAATTAAATTATGTTTAGGAAAGATTTGAGATGTTGGATATTACAAGAAATGTTGATAAGAATCTAGTTCCATCAAATATAAAACAACCTGAACTTGAGTTGAAAATATTACCTAACCACTTGAAGTATGTGTTTCTGGGAAACTCATCTATATTACCTGTTATTATATCTTTAGAGTTAAATGATTTACAAGAGCAAAGACTTTTGGAAACTTTAAAAAGATATAAGAAAGCTTTGGTTGGACCTTAGCTCATATTAAAGGAATCAGTCCTTCGATCTGTATGCACAGAATTATATTGGATGAATAATATAAATCAAGAGTTGATCCACAAAGGAGATTAAACCCAATGATGAGAGAAGTAGTCAAGAAGGAAATTTTGAAATGGTTGGACACTAGAATCATATATCATATTTCAGACAGTGTTTGGGTAAGTCCAATTCATTGTGTTCCTAAGAAAGGAGGAGAGACTGTTGAAGTAAAAGAGAATAATGAATTAATACCTATCAGACAAGTTACTGGGTGGCGTATTTGCATTGATTATAGAAACTTAAACACTGTCACTATGAAAGATCACTTCCCTTTACCATTCTTAGACCAAATATTGGATAGACTTGTTGGGCACAAATATTTTTGTTTTTTAGATGGATATACTGGCTACCATCAAATTCTTATTACTCTTGAGGATCAAGAAAAGATAATATTTACTAGTCTTTTTGGAACTTTTGCTTTTTGAAGAATGTCTTTCGGATTATGTAATGCACCTGCAACATTCCAGAGATGTATGATGTCTAAATTTAGTAAGTTAATTGATGATGGAATAGAAGTGTTTATGGATGATTTCTCTGTATTTGGAACATCATTTGACGCAATGCTTAAATTATCTTGAAAAAGTTTTGGAGTTATGCAAAAGAACTAATTTAGTTCTAAATTGGGAGAAATGTCAATTTATGATTGCAGGAGGATTAGTGTTAGGAGATAAAATTTTGGAAAATGGTATGGAAGCAGACCCTGCAAAAATTCAAGTTATATCTAAATTAACACCTCCTACTAATATAAGAGGGGTTAGAAGTTTTCTTGGACATGTTGGTTTTTACATGTGCTATATTAAAGATTTTTCAAAAATTACTAAACCTCTATGCCAACTTTTAGAAAAGGACAAGAAATTTGAGTTTACTGAAGACTATTTAAACGCTTATGAGTTATTAAAAGAAAAGCTAATCACAGCCCCTATAACATTTTCACCTAACTGGGAGAAACCATTCGAACTAATGTGCGATGCTAGTGATTATGCTATTGGAGCTGTTCTTAGACAAATGTATGATAATATTTTTAAAGTTATATACTATGCTAGTAAAACTCTTAACGATGCTCAAATTAACTACATTGTTACTGAAAAAGAGTTACTGGCTATAATGTATGTTTTTGATAAACTTAGATCTTATTAAATGGGGACTAAATGTGTTGTTCACACTGATCACTCTGCTATTAAATATCTGATGCAAAAGAAGGATGTCAAACCAAGGTTAATTAGATGGATACTTTTGATGCAAGAATAAGATTTTGTGGTTATTGATAGAAAGGAAATTGATAATCAAATTACTGATTATTTGTAGAGAATATCATGAATTATCTGACAACGACAATGAAATTACAGACAGTTTCCCTGATGAACAAATTTATAATATTAATGAGTGGAAAATACCATGGTATGCTGATATTGTTAATTATATTGTAAATGATATTTTACCACCTATGCTGACATTGGAACATTAAAGAAAATTCATTCATAATGCGAAAGCATATTTTTAGGATGAACCTATTTTATAAAAATAATGTAAGGATCTTATTATGAGAAGATGTGTACCTTATGAAGAAACTGAACTAATCATTCAGAAATTTCATGATTTTGAATTTGGAGGACATTTTGGGATTTGTAAATTTGCTTATAAAATTTTACAAGTTGGATTCTATTGGCCTACTCTCTTTAGAGATGTTTACAGATACATAAAAAATTGTGATCGATGTCAACGAGTAGACAATATATCTAGAAGAAATGAAATGTCTCTTAATTTCATGTTATAAGTTGAGATCTTTGATGTTTCGGTATTTTATTTCATGGGATCATTTATTCTTTCATCTGAGAACTTATACATATTAATTGTAGTAAACTACGTTTCAAAGTGGATTGAAGCACAAGCTTTATCTCGTTGTGACGCTAAAAGTGTTTCAAGATTTTTAATGAAAAATATTTTTACTAGATACGGAATGCCGAGAGTGATTATCACTGACGGAGGATCTCATTTTATGAATAAATACATTCAGAGATTAGCAGAAAAGTTCAATATTATTCATAAAATCTCTACTTTCTATCACCCTCAAACTAGTAGGTTAGCTGAAATTTCTAATAGAGAGATTAAACAAATACTTGAGAAGACTGTAAACCCTAGTAGAGTAGATTGGTCTACTAGACTGGATACCGCATTATGGGCTTACAGGACAGCTTATAAAACTCCTATTGGAATGACTCCTTACAAGCTGATTTTTAGAAAGACTTGTCACTTCCCAATAGAATTGGAGCATAAAGCATATTGGGTGATTAACGAATACAATTATAATTTGAAAGATGCTGGTGAGAAGAGATTGTTACAAATGAATGAATTGGAAGAATTAAGAAATGAATCTTATGATAACGATAGAATTTATAAGGAGAATCTAAAGTTATGGCATGATCAGAAGATTAACCAGAAGAACTTTGAACCAGGACAAGAAGTTTTGCTTTACAATACAAGGTTGAAGTTATTTCATGGGAAATTGAAGTTTCATTGGTTAGGACCCTTTACTGTGACTCAAGTTTATACTTACAAAGCTATTGAAATTGAAGATCAAAAGACCGGGAATAGATTCAAAGTAAATAGTTACAGATTAAAGCTATATTTTGAGGGTAAAAGACCAAATTTTAAAGAGGTTTTAATGATCAGTCTACCTGAGTAATACCTGAATATGTTGGGCTAACGACGTTAAACTAAGCACTTTATGGGAGGTAACTCATAGTTATATTTATTTTTACTTCGATTATAGTTTTTTTTATTTGAAATTATCGTTAGTTTGTGGTAGTATTGAACTCTACTACTCATATTTACCCTTGAATCATCATAAAAATTGGATCCATCGAGAAAATTGGAACGCATTCGGACCAAAGCGAAACTATAAAATTTTTAACCTGGGTGCCGACGACGGGTTTTTCCCAAGCGTCCAGGTAATTAATTCTAAAGACTCCCAAACGGAGCCATCAACGTCGCCGACGGCGAGAACGGCGGGATGACAATTTCCGGAGTTTGAAATGATTGTTTTTGACAATTCTAGGCAGGATTTACTCCCTATAAACTTCCAAATTCAGTTCTTACGTTTGAGTTACCCCAAAAACAAATTGAAACTCCACCAAATTCATCCCTATGGCTTCCAATTCCACTAAAAACCTTAGATTGTGAGTGTTTAACCGGAGAAAGTTCATTAGTTCCGAGGCGTAGCATCTTCAACAAAGTGCTAACAAAGAGGAGATTAATTAAATAAAAAGTATTCGTGAATCAAGGATTGAACAATCCTTTGACAGCAATTGAAGAGATGATTGTGCGATGATGATGGGAAGTTTTGTGCTACACTACAGCCGTCGTAGTCGTTCCTGTGGTGAATGAGTTTTATGCTAATTTACATGGAATCAACCAGGGAGTCACTATGTGCGAGGTAGATGGATAACTTTTACTCCTGCATAGATTAATGAGTTATATATGATCGAGAATGTTCCTGTCTGCCATTATTCCAACTTCGTCTTGACAAGAAACCTAATGAATGAGATCTACCAATATTTGACGGACAAGACTGAAGATTGGGAAATGAGAGAAAATGGGTATGTTAGTTTTTTTGTGACACTTCTAAACTCCATTTCTAAACATTATCACTTCTTCATTTCTGCAAAACTATTATCGACGATGAGGATCGGTAAACTTACTAAGGAAAGTGTTATTCTGAATTATTGCATCCAAATCGGACTACCGATTGATATTGGATCGATAATTGTGAAGTCTATTTTGGGCCTGATCGTTCATGGATCAACTTATGGGCTTGGAAATCCTTCAACAATTTTATTACTTTGCAGTCAGTTCCAAGTATATTATGAGAATTGGGAAAATGTACTTCTACCTTGGAAGCCTTTGGACCCAACCGAGAAGTTCCCAGCCAATGAAGATGAGAATGATATGACTATTATTATGGATCAATCGTCTTAGAATTCACTTTCTGTTCAACCTTTAGTTCTGGACAAGACACTAGTGATCCTGCACATAATCAAGAAACTGGAAAAAGAGGTGCAAAATGTTATGAATGCAATTAACAATATCTCTTATTTTTTCGATCATCTAGATTGGAGGATGAAAAAGCATTTTGATCACTGTGGACATATCGAAGGAATTTTGATATGATTGATGAGGAAGACGGGATTGATAGAAGAGGACTCTGCTGAAGAATTCCCATACCGACCCTTCTATAACCTCGTTGTTCATGTTCAATCAATGAGTGATATCAGAGGAGAAATAAGCACAGAATCAGAAGAGTAGTAGATTTACTTTGCCACATTTATGTCTAAGTGTGTGATTTGATTTGAACTATGTGCTTAGGTCACTTTCTAAATTTGCTTTTAGATCTCAGTATAGTTGAGATTGAGCATAAGATGTTCGTTTTCAGCATTTAGAGTGTTGTGGCTTGGATTGCAATGCTGAATTGATGTATTGAGGTTGAGAAAATACCAAACTTATTTGTGTCATGTAATGTGTACTGTAACTCTTGGAATTTATATATAATTGTAAGGTTTTGTGTTGTGAATATTTATTTTGGTTAGTACATCATTTAATCACTTAAAATTTATGTTTAGAATGATTGAACGGATGTCGTCGAGGCTTGAAATTGATCAAAATCACAAAAATCTGAAAATTGAACCAATTTTGAAAATCTCGCCGACGGCGCCATCGACGCCGCCGACAGCAGATTTTTCCTGAGAGCTAGGATATTTAATTCAATAGAACTTGCTGACGGTGCTGAAGGCCCCGCCGACGGCGCTGAAGACCCTGCCGACGGCGAGATCACGAAAAAATACTTTTAACCGCGATTTTGTCAAGTCAACTGCCACTAATCATCATCCCCTTCCTCTTAAAAAATAAAAAATTTGGATTTAGGGCTTGAAGATCTTGGATTTGGGGCGATTTCAAAGCATTTAGACACTGGATTTTATCATCTCTCGGTAAGAGCTTCACTCCAACCTAAAAATATTTGATTTTCACCTTGATTTTCTTTCACATTGAAAAGATCCAAAAAAAATGAGAATGTGGAGAAAATATTTGGACGAAATTCATAGAATTTAGATTTTAACTCTTAGAGTCACTCTTGGAAGCCATTATTTGAGTATTTGAAGTGTATTTTGGAATTTTTTATAATTTTGATTAGATTGACATGGCTCCGCGACAAAAGAGGTGACTTGAGTTTGATGAGTCTCGCTTCATCAATGCAAAGGCTCAATTGAGATTTACTTCAGTATTTGAAGGGAAGAAATGTATACAAGATTGTGTTTTTGAGAGTCTGGGAGGAGAAGTTGAACGAGTTATTACCGAACGGAGGTGGGAAAACTTCTGTTATACCACCAATAAGGCTGTTTGTGAATATTGTGAAAGAATTTTATGCAAATGCATTCTATTCTGAGGATGGAATCGTTTGAGTAAGGGGTTTTTCTATTGAGTTTAGTGTCGTGCGCATTAACTCATTTTATGAAGTACCATACTCCTATAGCTGCAATTATGAAACCTTCAGTACAATGGAAGGCCCACTGAATGATGTCATCAACTTTCTCACTGATGGAAAAGGGAAATGAAAGATAAATCAATGAGAAAGGGTAAATTTTTCTGCTTCCATATTGAATGCCACACCTTAAGCGTGGCATTATTTTATTTCTTCTACTCTGTTACCTACCTATTACCATAGTGAGGTAACAAGAGATAGAGCTATTCTGAATTTCTGTATTCAGAATAATCAAACTATAAATGTGGGGAGAATTATTTATAAGAATATATTGACCACGACAAAGAGTGAATCAAGTGGAGGTCTGGGACATTCTGGCCTCATTTATGCACTTTGCTAACTTTTTGGAGTTGAAACCTGGGTTTACCCTATGAAGCCCATTAGTAAAGCTAATTTGAAGAATTGGGGGATTAGAACGTAGACATGAGTATATAGTAATTATCCCCTCTACTAGTTATGACCTTCCTTCCTCTAGCTCCCCTGAATGATTTAATGAATGAGTTAACCTTGCACTAGAAGAGTATAAAGCAATTAAATGAAAGAATTGGAGGATTAGAACGTAGACATGAGTATGATAGTAAGTACCTACAGAGGCATTCTGACTTTGAGATAGCTTACTACGAAGCTCAGGCCCGACACTACAGAGGTGAGCCTGATGTTACTTTTCTTAAATGCCCTGTTATACTCAGTATCAACCCAATCCACCTACTGACCAGGGAGACGAGGATATAGTATGGGATTTTGATATATGATAGTAATTGATGTACTTTTATTTTTGTAATTTTGGAATAAAGATAGATGTTTGTGTGTTTGTACTTTCATTTTTATTTTTATGTTGCAATTGAATAATTTTTAATTATTGTTATAAATGTTTAGTGTGGTAGTTGAAATTTGCATTTGTAGTTATAATAGATGTTGATTAGTACTTTGTAAAATTATAATGTGATGTGATTTTTATTTGCATTTTAATATATTTGCAATTGTCTTTTGTTTAGTATTGTGGATGTGTTAGCGAAATATTTTGTTTGCATAATGTTTAGTTTTGTACTTATTTCAAAATTTCATTACCCAGCAATTTCTCTAATGATTTAAATGTATAGAAAACTCCTAATATTACATACAGTTGAAGTTAAAATTTTGAGAAGGAACTACAAAAATTTCAGAATGATGAAAATGCCTCAAGTACTGAGGTATGATTTAAATTTAGAATTTTCTTTCCACCTGTATCATTCCTTAATGAAAAATTTAAGTTTGGGGGAGGGAAGAAAAAGATTAACTATTAGATGTTCTCAATTTTAATATTTTAAAAAATTATTAATATGATTTATTGTAGTGAATTTAATTTAGATAACTATATTTTGTAGATATTTAAATATTGTGTAGATTTAAAAGAATATTTTTGTAAGGAAAATTAATTTTGTAGATTAAGATATTTAGTATAAGAGAATAAGAATATAGTTAACTATTTAAAGTAAAGAAAACTATATTTTGAAATATTAAGAATTTTAGAAATTCATTTGGGAAGAAAAGATTGGGGCTCAATGATGTAAAAGCTATGAAATACTTAGAAGGTAAAGGAATGCTTTGAGTTTCGAATTTAGGGAAGAAAGGTGATGTTCAAAATCATTAAAGGCTATCCAGATATAGTAATCCTTACTTGAAAAAGAAAAAGAAAGGATTAACAACAATCCCTGAAAAGAAAAGAAAAAAAAATATAGGATTTAAAGCAATCCAAATGAAAAAAAGAAAAAAATATATATAAGTGAGGAGAAGCTTGAGGAGATGCCTAATCAAAAATTGGCTTCACTTAGACCTACCTAAAGGGAAAACCTAAATACATTCCTGAACTTATATTTATGGATTAGCATCTTTTACTAGTAGTTTTCTCATGAAGTTCCTAACATTTGAATATTCTAAGTGACTTGATATTACAACTTATAGTCATTCTTGAAATGAATAGAAAACTAGATTTCTTAAACTTGATGACTAGATAGTATTGTACCTACAAAGTTAATTTAATAACTTGAATTTTTTCTAAAAATCTCACTATGATATTTACTTAAATCAAACTTATAGTATTTCTGAATTAAAACTTTACAACAATAGATCATAACTTTTATGTAGTACTAAAATTACTTCAGAGACAAGTAATAGTTAAGTTTGAGGGATTTTGACCAAAGAAAAATATGTTGAGATTTTCATACCTATTTTATATTAATATTGATGATATTGCACTTTAAAGGGTATTTTTTATGTTTTGTTTCAGGTATGTTGAATTATGGTCATTGGAGGAAAAAGATGCAAAAAGGAGAGAATTTGGAGCAAAAAGAACCAAAATATGAAGATTTGAACTAGGGCTTCGACAGTGATCCCAACAGCGCCGACGATGGGTTTTTCTCGAGAGTATAGAATCAACTATTCTAGAAGGTTGCCAACGGCGAGAACTGCGGTTCTCTTAACAGGTGCATTGAATGTGGATAGTTTTTTAAGGGATGCTTAGGCGACTCTTGGAAAACTCTTCTACAACTTTAAGAGAAGCATTTAGGCCAAAAAAAAGGAGCCCCGTGGTGGTATCCGCTGAGTTTTTGTTATTTGTAGAGTGTAGAGAGTTTAATTTAGGGTTAGTATTGTGAGGAATTCTTCTAAAGA
Source organism: Phalaenopsis aphrodite (assembly GCA_003013225.1). Classification (NCBI taxonomy): domain Eukaryota; kingdom Viridiplantae; phylum Streptophyta; class Magnoliopsida; order Asparagales; family Orchidaceae; genus Phalaenopsis; species Phalaenopsis aphrodite. The sequence continues at coordinate 557,566 of NEWO01000224.1, forward strand.
TTGTCAAAGTGGAGGGAAAGTAAGAGATTTCTTCCTCCTTTCCGCTTCGAAGAAGAATTATGTGCTGTAACGAAAGGAAGAGATTCAAAGGATCTTTGAGCCGTTTTCTTGTGGAGGAATTAGAGATAAGTGGTATTTACTTATTGAAGTTTGTATGAATTTACTTATATATATAAATTCTAAGTTTTGTCGTATCTCCTCCATGAGTTCTGAGTTGTTTTCTCTGTTTTTCTCCTTATCTTGAGATTTTATGAAATTGTGATTTAAATTGGTTGAGCCATGAGAATGTTAAAAAAGTTGTGATGATCTTTTCACTTTGATCTTAATTTACTTTCAATCTGGCCAATTGATTTGTTAAAAATATGTTGAGTTTTACAACTAAAGTGAAGATTACATCCAAGATTTAGGGAGGTCAAAGTCCTTGAAAGTTGGGTGCAAATAAATAGGGAAATAAAATTATCGGGTGTAGAATTGGAGATTTTAGAGTGACAGACTATAATCCTCAATTCGGTCCTATCATTTAGGTGCTGAAGTGTAGATGTTAGCTTTCAGACGAGGGAATGTGGGAGCTCTGAAGTGAGAGCTGGTATCCTCCCGGCCTAGCAACATATTCAGTAACCAAGCATAGGATTAGTTAATGTTTTTTATGCATGGACCAAAGGGTAAAGAATAAGTATGCTCCTATTTGACACAATACAATTTGAACTAATTCACTTTATCCATTCACTTTAACTTCTTGACAAAGAGAATGATGTTTTCTTATATATTGAACTTCACATTAGAAACTTTATCAGTAGAATTAGCTAATTAAGAGTTTGTTAAAATTTCATATTTATTTCAATTGCCAATTAGTGACAAATAAGCAATTTGAACTGTATTATTGTGATTAAGTATTGATTTTCTAAATCCTAGTTCCTAGTGTCTAGTATTACTCCTTGTGGGATCGATATCCAGGACTCCATTAGAGTCATGTATTACTTGAGCGATACGTATACTTGCGTTGATAAGTGTGACTTTGTAATTATTGAATATTTTATACACATTTTTTATCAAATCTATAACCGTTGTCAAGTTTTTAGCATTGTTGCTGGGGACTTAAATCTTCTAGCAACAGTATCAAATTCTTGTATTTTTAAGTATATATAAAGTCACTGTCAAGTTTTTGGCACCGTTGTCGGGGACTTAAATCTTCTAAAAATAGTATCAAATTCTTGTATTTTTAATCATATATAAAGTCATTGTTAATTTTCCATGTTTATAATTACAACTCTTTAACATTGCAATTGGGTTCCCATTTGCAATAACAATTGTTCTATTGATAACTTTTTCTCCTTACTCTGCAAATTATTAAAAAATAGAGGGTAATATGGTTTATAAGTTTGATTTCCTTGATTGTTGGAGTTTCCCAATGGGTTCGCAGCATTGTTTCCCCATTGCAGATTTGCAACATTAGAGTTATTGTTACTACAACTAAAATTTGGATGATTCTTCCAACCAAGATTAGAATAATTGACAATAGGATTATTAGATTGATTATTTATTGCATTTAAGGTCTTATAAGAAGATTGAGATTCTATCACTTGTCTCAATGAGTTTTTCTTAAGCACAGGTGATGTCTGAGAATAATTCATTCCATATTGATCTATCTTCTTTGATATAACAACTATTTGGGCAGCTAACATAGATATTGCATCATAATCATGAATACTAGCTACTTTTTTTGGATTTACCCTTTAAAAAGTCTATTGAAAATTATTAGTAGTCATCTCTTCAATTAAAGAATATGCTTCATCAAATGGTTTTGACATTAATGATCCACCAGCAGTAGCGTCAATTATCGATCTAAAAGATCCAACCAATCAATTATAAAAAGTTCGAATAATTAACCAATCTGATAATGCATGGTGTGGACACTTTCTAAGGACATCTTTAAAGCTTTCCCAAGCTTCATAAATTGATTCCTCTTCAAACTGACAAAAAGATGTAATATCGTTTCTAAGCTTAGCAGTTTTTGAAGGTGGGAAATATTTAGATAAAATTTTTTGTGATAAGTCTCCCCAAGTTCTAATAGATTGAGGTGCTAACAAGTTTAATCATATCTTAGCTTTATCCCTTAATGAAAAAGAAAAAAGTCTAAGTTTGACGACATCATTCGACACTCCATCATATTTAAAAGTAGCACACAATTCTAAAAAACTAGTAAGGTGTAAGCTAGAATCTTTAGTTGGTGTTCCTCTAAACTTATTGTTTTGTATCTTTTGGATAACAGCAAATTTATGCTCAAATGAATTGGCCGCTACAACAGGGTTTTGTATACTCAAATGAATTTAATCTGTTGTAGGATTAACATAATCTCTTAAAGGTCTCTAGTGATGTTCATTTTCATTTCCAACATTACTAAATTTGCAAGTCATTTTTGCTAAAATGATCTATCTCTTTTTGTTGTTTTCTAATTTTTCTAAAAGTTCTTTCTAACTCAGCATCGTAAGGTACTAAATCTTCATATCTTACACTGCACATAAACAAACACAAGTAATTAAAATAAGCAAACACACTAAAATATGAAAATATTTGAACTAAACTACAAACATTTTTTTTGTTTAAAAATAAAAATAGTTTAAATTATAAAATAACTTACTAATACTTTCCATTACTTCCCTAGCAACGGCGCCAAAAACTTGACGCGGGGTGGATTTAGTATGTTAATTTTGCAAATATTTTTCAATATTACAAAATACACATGACATATACAATAGTAAATATGCAATTTAATCCCAATAAAAATATATTTAGTGAAAAAAGTTTTATCTTTTAAAAATCTTTAAACTGTCAAATCCCCTTAAAAATAACGCAAGTGTACGTATAGCTCAAGTAATGAAAGGCTCTAATGGAGTTCTAGATATTGATCCCACAGAAAAGTTGGAAATGCTTATAAGTAAATTCTTAAGATTATAATGTAAACTACAATTTTAAACTACAAAAGTGAGTTCCAAAATTTGAATATAAAGTAAATGAGTGAATGCTAAATAAAATGTAGTTACAAGACTAAGCTAGTTAAACTAATTGCTAAACTTTCAAAAATAAAATTTATGAAAACTAAATAAAGTTTTGGTAATGAAGAGTTCAAATTTTAATAAAGCATCCTTACCCTTTACAATGTAATTAAGGTTTAAGAAGATTAATTAGGTCTAAGAAGGATTAGAACTAATTAGGGTTGAATTTGTCTTAAACCTAATGTAATTAAGGTTTAAGAAGATTAATTAGTTCTAATAGGGATTAAATCTAATTAGGATTTAATTTGTCTTAAACCTAATGTAATTAAGGTTTAAGAAAATTAATTAAGTCTAATAGGGGTTAGACCTAATTAAGATTTAATTTATCTTAAACCTAATGTAATTAAGTTTAAGAAGATTAATTAGGTTTAATAGGGATTAGACTTAATTAGAGTTTAATTTATCATAAACCTAATGTAATTAAGGTTTAAGAATAAGGTAAGGGTTGAGTTTGGGTTTGGGTTCATATGAGTTGAACCCAGAGGTTTAAGATTTGACTTGAGCTCATGTGAGTAAAACTCAAACAGTTTTAGTTTTGGTTCTGGGTTCATGCGGATTAAACCCAGGTGTCTTAAATTTCATTTGGGTCCATTTGGGTTAGACCCAAAGGTTTAGAAGTGTGGCTAAACATAATTTTGATTAAGGTTTAATTTTACCCTAGGATTAATTGATATTTAAACCTAAGAATTAGGATTCGGTCAATCCTAATGGTCATTTTATTGAGTTGCTTGTTTCTTCTTCACCTTCTCCCTCACACAAACAATTTTTTTTTTGTGATTCTCTAGTACTTGAAAACTTGTTGTACATTTTAATTTCTAACGAATTTGTGCATATAAGAAATAATAATATCAGTTGGCTTTGATTGTGAAGCTGTTTATGAACTTGTTGAGTGGAACCTCATGCAATTTTATTGATTTGCTTAGCACTTGTTCACACGAATTGAATTTTTTTTGTTACCCAAAAACTTGCTGCACATATTTTTTCTTAAAGAATTTGTGCATATATCAAATAATGCGATCAATCCACTTTGTGCTTGAACATTCATTATATGTAAAATGATGATGTGAATGAGTAATGGTGTTAGACTGTTATTTATTCATAGAATTTTGTGGGATAAATGCTTCATTTTAGTTTACTCTAATATTTTTTTATAAAGATTCAATTTAGTATACTCAGAATTTTTTCTAATGAAGGCTTCAATTTAGTATACTCTCACGTATAAATTAGAGAGAATAATTTTATTGTGCTTCAATTTCCTTATTTTAGCTCATTCTGAACATTTGAACTATTGATGCTTGCTTGAAAACAATACCGGAGTTCCTTTTTACGAAGTTATTGAATTATATACTTCTCAGATTTTATTCTTAAGAAATTGGAATGAGAAATGTATCTCTCAGTTTGAGAATCCTTTAGAAAATTTGGCAAGAAAATTAATTGGACGTACCTATATATTTATTTGTGCATGTCAATGTAAAAAAAATATGAAATGAGTTACTGTTCTTTCAGTTTTTTATATATATATGGTTAAAAGAGCAGCTCGTGGCTCCTTACGCGTTAATTAAATAGATATTACATAATTTGGGAGGGATAGTGGATCCCCATCTAAACGCAAAAAAAAAATACAATATAGCCCTAGGGGTTCCAGTCTCTACATTACAATGCAACTCGTAAGCAATAACAAGCCTAAGAAATAAGCTATCTAAAAAATACATGTAATCGTTCAAAATGTATACCACAGAAATAATATACCAAAAAAAAACTACATGTACACGAAATCCCAATCCAACAGTACTTTGTAGCAGCAACACCGACATAAAGGCTTTTAAATTTCGGTGAGAGGAGAGAAAACGAAACCTGAGGAAAGGACCGCCTTGAGCAGAAATTGTAGTGAAGGATCCTTAGCAATCCCGGTGTATGGTAGCAATCCCATAAAGCCAACATCCATCATCAAGTTTCTGAATAAATATACATCTAACCTGCACCAAAAATAAGATCTAAGTGTCTGGAATGTAATAGGGAGGAGAAGAAGAAAATTGCCACTCCAAACCCATTACACTCTTGTATCGAGAAATAAAATCCAGCAAACAGTACCGAGCCAATTGAAGCATCTCTGTGGAGCAGGTGGAGACCAAACCATAAGCAAAAAAAATACACCAAACCAATCAGCTATTAGCATTCCTAATATAAGGTTCAGCCATTAAATCCCCATGAAGTAAAACATGTAAAGGAGAGGGAGGCACCGTATCGACTAAGATCGTGGAGGTGGAGGCACCGCGTTTTGCCACCCAATTAGCTGACCTATTACCTTC
>NEWO01000224.1:566327-592500 GCA_003013225.1 Phalaenopsis aphrodite
ATTTCTCAGTACTATTCAAAATCATATTGAAGTCTAATTAAGAGTAATGATGATTTTTTTATGTAATGTTTAAGACTCGATTGTTGACATTGAACGTATGAATCTCTAGGTGTTTGATATATAAAATTTTACATATGTATTAGTATTATTTCCATATGTACCTTTGGCAATATCCTTTATCTGTAAATCTGGCATCCAATTTGTCCTGTTCTTTAGAGAATTGTGCAAATTTTATTATACTACAGTGCTTGGATGCTCTTTTGATTGTCACATAACATTTGAAAACTTATATCCGTCTGCTAGATACATTACCATATAGGCAACATAAGACACAACACAACCTCCTCTGTGCGTGAGAAAGAAGCAAAAATGATTTTTTGTGACATATGTTTAAAAGTTGTTGAACTAGTAAATAAACCTACAACCCATTGCAACGAAGAAGGTTGAAAAAATATTTCAAATAATTTTTAAGAAAAAAATGGGTATATTGTATGAAAGAACTTAATTAAATAACAAATGTGATAAAGAGGTTATGCCGAACTTGGTTGAGATCCAACTAAAAATACCATTGAAGTATTAACAGATTGGTAGAAGAAGAAATTGGAGGTGAAATGATTTTTAAATCACTAGTAATGTTATTTCATGTATATGTAGAAATTGAAAATGTTATTTTTGTCTTCTGATTGTTCAAAATGGAAGGTCGTGTAAAATGCTAAAAAAATTTAGGTATGGTGACATTGAACCCGAGTTGAAGGAGAAACTTGATCTTATATTTAGCGATGTTTGTTGTAATGGGTGGTTATTCCAGGACTTCTCAAGAATCACAAGAACATGACAACATCCGAAATGAACCAATTTAAAGAGCAGCACATGAGATTAATAAACATAGTGAATCCAATCATGTTAGGACACCACTCTCATTAATGTACAAGATTATAATATCGAAAATGAACTTAAACTATTCAAGAAACTCTAAGGGGACTAAACTTCAACCAATATTTTGTGTTTATAATCTATTATGCGTTGTTTTCACGACTCAAAAAAGTGATAATATTTACAAAAAAAATTGCAGATATCTAAGAAATTTTATGAATAGAGATTGCAATTTTTTTCAATTGGTAGATAAACGGAGCAATGCAATAATAGAGCGAGGTGATGAAAAGATAAATGTATCTCATAATATGGTGAATAATGATCTTAAAGACTGCAAATTTCTTGTGAAGATCTTGCTCTTGTTTGATTTTATAATTGTAGCACTTTTGTTATTGTTTTGATGACATTCATGTATTTGTTTTGATGATGTTCATGTTTTTTTGAGGACAAACTATACCACTATTAGTTTTTTGGTAAAAAAAACTCATATGTTTTGCTGAGATGTAGTTTATGTTGAATATATTATGTTAAACTTATGTTCGTAAGATTATTTTTAGGGAAGAAAATTCAGTTAATGTTCACCTTAAATTCCATTATGGTGTTGTGAGTGAAAATAACTTGATAAATTGTCATTGGATTTATTCCACATGCAACACATTAAAAACTATGTTTTTCAAACAAAATTGTGTTTTTCAAATAGAACTCTATATATATACTGAGAGATATTACAGTCGTTTAGTCAAAAGACAACAGACAACAATTTTCAGAACTGTGATTTTCAAATAGAACACATGCTTATGAAACACCACATTCTTAACAGTAAATTTTCAAAAACAATTTTTGAACTCTACAACTATAGTAGAAACAAACACACCCTAAGAGAGAGAGAGAAAGAGAGAGTGGAGGAAAGGAGGGCTATTTCGATGGAAAGGAGAGGGAGGAGGAAGCGAGGTTGTTCCAGTGGGAGAGAAAAGAGAGATAGAAAAAGAGGGAACACTATAGGAAACCAATGGGGAAGAGAGAGAGATAGAGATAGAGAAGTGTGGAATGAGAGGAGAAACAAACATAAATTTTAGGGGTAGGATTGAGAAAAATCTAGCCCTGGACTACATTTAATAGTAAACCCAGGAAGTACATACTTTTTTATAAAAAAACATACATGTATGGAACATTTTTTTTTAATGCAAAATTGTGTATGATGAGCTTGCTCCTTTCTATATATTAGTTTCCCTGTAGGTTTCTATCCACTATATAACTTATTAAATCGAGCCCTTTAAAAATTTTATCCTAAATTTAAATATTAGAGTTTTCCTAGAGTGTGCCCTTCCTAACACTCTTTATTTTCTGTCGCAATTCTTTTCATCGACTTTTTGCAACCCTCTATAAAAAGGAAAATTTTCTGTCCGAATTCTGGATGTAGCTCTACGTACGGACTTAAATATTATGTCACCACGTGTGTTACATCGTAGATGATATTTCAAGATTATTGAAGTGAAACCCCGATTGTTATTTCTCAAAAATAACCTCTGAATAATCTCAAAATAAATTTGAAATAACTTTCGCGATTCCACTTCATTAACCCCAAAATAATAGAAGTTATTTTTGAGTTATTTATTGAAGTGAAATGTACAAGTTTTTCTTTAATAACTCTAAAATAACTCAGAAATAATCCTAAAGTAACCTAGATGTTCTTATTTTAGGTTATTGAAATAAAACCGCAAAGACTATTTCAAAATTATTTTGTGATTATCAGGTAATCCTCGATTCCAAGCTTAATATTTTTTAGTTGAGCCAAGTATAATCAAGATGGTCCGCACTAAACGAGGGGACTAGAGTAGGTCATAACAACTACATCCCATCCCGAGAGAGGCGAGCATGCTTGCCCGTGGATGGAGCGCCACTGCAGGCAGTGCAACGCTTACTACAGCGATCTTTGCTGCGAAATTTTCAAGCCAATCGCAGACCCTTAACTTTTCCTGGGGGATGACGACCCGCTTGGACAAACCCAGAAAGGTCGACCAGAGTTACATGCCTTGCTCAAGAGTTCTCGATCCCGAAGGCAACGGAAATGGCAGAATCACAAGTTCCGACCAAGTGGAAAGGGAATACGCCGATCTCAATCTCAAGAATCTCTATGACGACGGACAGGTAAACGACTGTGTCTCTGTTTCTCTTTTTCTCATCAATAAGAGCTCAGGTCACTCTTTTTCCTTACTTTGGGCCGTTTTTGTTACTTACTGATAGGAAATACGCTATACAAAACGATGAAAATTGCTACATTTCATTGTTTGCTTGGATGTAATAATAATAAAAAAATGTAATTTGAACTTAGAAAAATTTTGTGTCTAACTCCCCGACCTCTTTCTGTCAGTATAGCCTTAGAATTTGACTAGGGCCATTTGTCCATTTATTTGTGAAAAATTTTAATTATGTTTATCATGTTTCATTTAAAGGTCTTTGGACTTTATTATTTTCCTCAAAATAATTGTAAATATCTTAATTTTTCAGTGCTTTATGCGAAAGTCAGAAACATCTATTTTAAACTAGTTAAACAAATGTGTACATGCCTTGAATTGTTTCCATCAGTATAGTTTTAGAATGATGAGAAGTGGTATTACGCATATGTTTGTAAAATATTTTAATCATTTTCCAAATATTATGATACTATCATGAGTCTCCACATGCTTATATATGTCTTTATTTTCTTAGGGGGGTTTACATAGATACCATAAAGTTATTATGTATATATATATATAATGCCTAAGCTTTAATATTTACTTATTTACCACTCAAGTGTTTAACATCACATAGTAAACTAAAACACACCTTTTTATGCATATTCTTTTAATGTGAATGTGACACTTGAGTATAATATACTACTATATCAAAGTTTATGCATTAAATATGTAATTACATAAGAATTATATAGTAATTATTTTAATTCTCGTAAAGTTTAATTTTTAATCTTAATAATGATTGTTGATACCTTCAATTTGTTTATTTTTTTTGCTAGAATTTAAATCTTATAAGCACTAATATCATCAAAGTTTGGGATATATGTCTAAAAAAATTAGGACAATATCTTAAAAAATTGAATATTATGTATTCAAAATTGCTATAAATTGTATAATAAATACCTCCGACTTGGGTTCACTTCAAGATAGGAATCGACTATAAAAGGGAGAAAATGCAAAAAATTCTCAGAAGGAGAGACCAACTAGAAATGGATTTATAGAGAAATTGCTAAAGCAAAAATTCATAAGGGATTGGTAATGGTACCAAAATTCAAAGGCCAGTGGATGATTTGTGTAGACTTCACCAATCTCAACTAAACATATCCAAAGAATAGATACCCATTGCCAATGATCGATGTCTTAGTCAACTTGACATTCGACGGCTCAGTCATGAGTTTTTTTTATGCTTTCTTTAGCCATTATCAAATCAAAATGAACCTAGTGGTTGCTAAAAATATAAAATTTATCACAAGAGATAATGTTTATTTTTATACCGTAATATTTTTTTGGCTTAAAAAAATAGAAGCTACATATCAAAGAATGATGGATGCAATTTTTACAAATAGAAAAAGTATGTTTAAGTATATGTGGATGACATCTTAAGTAGAAGTCACTTAAGCAACACATCAATGTCCTAAGAGAAACCTTTGAAACATTAAGAATATTCAACATGAAGCTTAACTCACTCAAATGTGATTTTAGAGCAGGGTTAGGAAAGTTTCATGGTTATCTGCTTACCCCAAACAACATCAAAATGAATATGGAGAAGGCTAATGCATTTCTGAATATGTCATCTTATATAAATACTAAGGTGCTTTAAAAGCTAACATTTCAATTTGCCGGTTTGAGTTGCTTCATCTCAAAGTCAAGAAATAAGTGTTCAATCTTCTATGAAGTTCTGAGAAAAGAAAATAATTTCACCAAGTTTGATGAATGTGAGCAAGCTTTCATTTAATTGAAAAATTTTCTATTCCTCAATTCTTCTTCGAAGCGCAAATCCTGGTAAAAGCTTACTTATGTATCTTGCTGTAACAAAATAGAAGGAAATTTCTCATTTATCATGCCAACAAAATATTGAAAAGAGCATAAACTAGGTATTTTATCATGGAAAAACTTACTTTAATAGTCATTGTTTTTGCTCAAAGGTTTCATCGTTACTTTCAAGCACATTCATTACAAGTTTTCACTGAGTACCCATTGAAGTAAATTCTAGCCAAGCCAAGCCACCTAGACGATTACTCAAATGGGTGGTTGAACTCAAAGTTTTTAATATCACTTATGTACGAAGAATTTCCATCAAGGCATACACTTCATTCACTTCCTAATTGACTTCACCGAGCCAAATATGGATGAATAAACAATACAATGACAAATATTTATGGACCCTATCGTCGATGCGCTTGCTACAATTTGAGAGCTGGCATTGGGATACTTTGAAGTCCAACTGACATTGTCTTGTGTCACTCCATGCATATTTGTTTTGTAGTCACCAATAATTAAGATGAATACTCATAGCAAGCTTAAGTTTCACTCAAGATATATGTGTAAAACATCATCACATAGATTATGACTCATAATTTATCTTGAAATAGGTCAATGATGAATATGAAACTCGAGAAGATAACATATAAAAATACCACTTCAAAGTGAAACGAAATTTGAAAAGTTCAAATACTTTAAGATAGAACATATCTCTTGAGAATGAAACCAATTAGCTAACTTGCTATCCAAATTAGGAGACTCAGATAGAAGACCAGTTCTTTAATTACTTCATCCAAAAATAGAAAGCAGAAGTAATGGAGATTAACTTCCAACAAATGCAAAGTTGCGCAGAATCATTTGCCAAATATGTAAAAGAGGCACTCTCGAGAGAATGTGAATGTTTAAGGGAAATAACACTAATAAATGAAATTATGAGACAAGGCTTTCTGGCCTACTCTTCACAAGACACACAAGGCTTATCTAGAAAATGCGAGAAATGTCAGAAATTTTCTCCATTATAGCTATAATCTTGTCACAAACTGCAACTTATCTTTAGTCTATGGCTTTTTGCAGTTTGGAGTATGGATCTACCCTACCGATTTCCATCTGCAGAGAGCTAGAAGTTCTTCCCAATCATGTTCAATTATTTTTCTAAATATATTGAACCAAAAGCCTTAGCCAAGCTCACAATTGAAGTCATATGTAATTTCTTCCGTTTATACATCATTGGTCGATTTGGATTATCATGGTTATCATCATAAATAATGAACTTCAGTTTGTCAATCAAAAGATCAAAATTTCTGTTAAATCTAAGTAATTCATCTTAAGTTTTCTTTATAGTACACCAACCAAGAACAAATAATATCAAGTTCTTAATCGTGTTTTAACAATACTTCTCCTTCCAATTCTTTATTTTGCTCTCCAAACATATCAATTTACTGTTAGTCCTTGAAAGTAGATCAAACTCATTTTTGTATGCCTTCACAGTAAAGAAGTGTTGGAATATCAACAATAACTAAGACCTTGTTCGGGATACTTGTAGCTTTTTAAAAAGGTGATTGTAAAATTGTCGTGGAGAAAACAACTCGGAAAGCTGCGGTAGGAATTATAAATATATATTTTTTCTAAAAATTTGGATGATAACTTTTTATAGCATGTGTACTTTAACATGTCAGATTGAAAAAAATATCTTCCCACCAGAAAATTTTTGTAGCTGCTAGAAAGCAGTTTCCCATACAGAACTTTGGTGCGGTCTGAAACGCGAAACGTTCAAAAAGCTGTCCCAAATAAACTCTAAGGCGTCTTTTTTTTCTTAAATAAAGTACCGGTTTCATGATGCCTGCATACAAATTTGACATCATTTACGTGGGTATGATCCAAAGAAATTGAACATCTCCACTAACTTGGTATATAGGTGGAATTGATAATAATAGAATAGGAGCTCATCATCAAAAGTCTAGTTGGCCAACACATCTTTCCTCATTGCATTCATTCTAATGAATGGATCAAAACTTCTTTGTGCCATATTACTATTTAAGCCCGAAGGCTTGGATTGTCCTGAGAATTCAAAAAACATAAACACTTGACTACTATCGATGAATTCCAAACCTATTATTGACATATATGATGATGAAGTTGAAAGGAAAGGAGGACAGCGAAAGAGAAGGTGGAGAGCTTTATAATTTCTTCAAAAAAGGTAAAGGTTTTAAATTTTCACTTTAACTTTTTATTTATACATAATAGACCATGAGTGCATTACGATAAAAATGAGCATTAATTATATTCTTAAAGCGCTGCACTTAATAGCATTGATAATTCAAGGACATCACCTCATAATAATAATAATAAAAAAAAACTCACTTCATTATAAATTGTCATTCATTACAAGACAATTTCATGCTGCAAACCTAATGTTTATCACTCGAGGAAAATTTGCAATACATGATTTGAAGCAAATTATCAAGAAACTCAACTATATGCTCTATTAATTGATTTAGTACAAATTTGCCACCAACCATGAACCAGTTCGAGTGAGTTTCGAGGGAGTTGACTCCAAAACCTTTAAACACCAAAAGCATCTCATAGCCATACTTTTTTGTAATTTGTCAAGTGAATTCTTTAACTCAAACAATTCATCAATTAGTTCAGACATTTTCTTCAGCAACTCATCCTTGTCTGCAAGTTGTTCAGCTGTACTAAGATTTCTTCGGTTCTTTCAAAAATTTTAATATTTTCGCCTACTTGAAGAGATGTTTGAGTGGCAATGTAGTTCTCTAGAATTGGCTCCTTAAGAAGCAAAGTAGTCGGACCTATTACCATTGGTGATACATGTCATTGTATTTGCAACACATAGTCTCGGTATTAGACTGGCTCACCAGAAGAAATTGTCGGAGGAGGCAATACAACTATTAACTCTCAAAATAAATGATATTCTACAAGAAATTTGAAAAATTGTTTCCTTCGGCATGGGAATTCTTTCCATTTCTCATCTCTTACACCTGCCCCTTTGACATTTCAGCAACAGAAGGAGCAAATTCACTAGACATAATGCCCTTATCTTTGAGAGCAAATTCCTTTTTTTAGAACATCCACTTTTATCAGTTCGATCTGCTTGTTATGTTTGACTGGGCACATTGATCTTTGGATGCTCTTTGCTCATAAGTTCACTAAAAGTCAACCAAACTGTAAAAAAACCTCCATTCTTTGTAGCTCTTTCTAATAGATTTGTTAAAGGTTTCTATATCAATACATCTTACCTCTTATCCTTAATCAATATTGGTAGGAACATATATATGTCACTCAGGCCTCAAAATTCATCCAACACCTTGCAAGAGGCGAGAGCCTCAAATAAAATATTCTTAATAGGCCGCAAAACTTCAAAGCACAAAGTGCTTCAGAAATAGAAACCTCACACCGAAGAGGCCCATAAGATAATAGATCTGTTCCAAGAAAAGATTCCATAGAAGAAGGGAGGCCAGCCATACGAGGTATCATGGGAGTCCCCTCTTTGAGAGTCTCGATCGCTTCTTGTGCTTCCCGAACATATTCTCAATGAGGCTTGCTTTGGTAATATTAATCCGCTCTTTAGTAGCCTTCTCCATCGAAGAAAGTAAAACGAAGAAAGAAGACAAACTAGAAGTTAAGAGAAGCAATTTTCCCAATGATGCCCTCGTAGGAAACACTCCCTATTTATAGAAGAACAGTGAGTCATAATTTACAAAGAAATTAATGCATCATAAATAAATTTAAGGAATCACATTATTAATAGAAACAGTTAAATTTTTATTCTCATATTTTTTCTTCAATGTCAAAGAAGATAAAGAGGATCCACGAACTAAATATATATAAATAAATACTTCTAACCCGCATTTATTTTAAGATAATATTAAGTCGATCAATTTGACTAGATAACTTGAGCACAAAATTTGGCCAAGCGAGCTGTGCTAGCCAGTTCGACCAAAAGGACCAACCTTCAATTTGGCTAGCCAGGATAACCGACAAATCTGTCGAGTCACCTTGAATAGATCTAACGACTAGTTCTTCTAGAGTCCAAATAGGCTTCACTGATTCACCTAGTAGATAGACAACAATATACCTTAGAGGCTGCACAAACAAATAAGACGTTTAGGCCGCATACCGGACTATATCGTTCTACCTTTGAGGTCGTACTATGTACCGTGTACTTTACATATTTTATGTTACTTTATATGTTGCCTATCCCAAGCAAGCCTATAAATAGAGGTAGCCAAGGAGGGGAAAAAGAGGAAGAGTGGGAGGGGAAGAGGAAGGGAGATGAGGAGGGGATGGGAGGTGGATTTAAACGCATGTAAGGATTTCCCCTTGAAGATCGATCAACCTTGGAAAGTTTCATCCTCTTTCTCCTACCTTCTCTCCTTTCTTACTTCCTTCCTCATCTCCGCTCTCTTCTCAAGGCTCTCTCCCCTAACACATCTCTTTTCTAGATGATGTGTATCCACTGCTACAACAGGATCCAACACAAATATCTTTATTCTTTTGTAAAAAGATTAGATTAGAGATGAAATCATTGAACATGTGATCCCACCTGTAATCATTTCCACCTTGTTCTGACAGGGAAACCGTTTATAATACCTTGGCCTGTTTGTTTCCCTTTAAACTCTACTAATGCCTCAAATATAAGGCTTTTGTTTCCGCTCACTAGCGAGAGGAAATTAATCACTAATTTTTGAATAGGTTTTCTATCTACTACAAGAAATTGAGTTAACCCTGGACAGCAAACAACAAGGTATTTAAACTCCTCAAATCCATTACTTGTAAGCATTTTATTCTCACACTCTCCATCAAGCATCTTGAAATTAGCTTCAAACAAGTAGTGAGTTTGACATGCTTAACAAAATTGCTAGAATCAAACTTGTTGAATTTGTTTTAGAGGTACAATTTCATTTTATTGCTTACAATAGGAGAGCATGTTTTGAAAATTGGTTAAATTTTGTTTTGTTCATCATTTGATTGAATGTAGTAAAAAAATTTAAATTGATTTTAAACTTTACAAATCCACTCAGAATTCTATCAAACTAAATTATTTTTATTTGACACTCAACAACAATAACAACAACAAAGCCTTAATCCCACTACGTGGGGTCGGCTACATGAATCCTTTTTCTCCATTGCGTCCTATTTAGTGTCATATTTTGACTTAGTTCTAATAAATTAAGATCATTTTTTATACAATAAGCCCAAGTCTTCCTAGGTTTACCTTTGTATTTCTTAACATAAGTCAAATCTAAAACATTTACTCTCCAAATCAGATCATCAAATGGTCGAGGTTTAATGTGACCAAACCATCTAAGACGACTTACTTTAATTTTGTCCGTCACTGGAGCTACACCAAACCTATCACGGATATAATCATTTCGCATTTTGTCTCTGAGTGTAAAGCCACTCATCCATATAATCATTCTCATATCGACAACACTTAACTTAGTATTATGCTTCTCTTTTAAAGGCCAACATTCAGCGCCAAAGAGCATTGCATGTCTCATCACCATCTTATAAAATTTTATTTTCAGTCTGAGCGGTACTTTACACGAAATGCCCGAAGCCTTCCTCCACTTCAACCAACCAACTTGAATTCCACTATTAACATCCCCATCTATATCACCATCGCTCTGAACAACAGACCCGAGATATCTAAATCCTTCACACCTTTTAATAATTTGATCACCTAAATTTACACTTTTGTCACTAGAACTACTGCTACTAAAATTACATTCCGTGTGTTCAGTTTTAATTTTACTCAAATGAAGGCCTTTAAACTTACATGAGTGAAAAATAAAATCATCATTCAAATTTCTCTATCTAAAACAAAACTAGATGAGCCCTTGCAATATCTCAAAAATTATAATTTGTAATTTTCTATGAATTTTGTCTTTCATACAACCCTTACATGTTATGAGAAAGCCAATGGCTTGGCTTTGATGCGAACAATGGCTGGTTGAGTTGCAGGTTGGTCATGTGCGAATTCGACAACATGTGAATCCTCTTAGTTCTTCTTTCAGTGTGAGTGGCTGTATTATGAGGCACAATTCCTTCTTTCGTGTCAACTAGTTTTTTTGCTTTTTAAAGAGTTTTCTTCTTCTTTTCTTTGTTTTTGGTAAATGCAGATACCTGTAGATGCACCTGACTGGGATGACGTTTTCAATGACTCCAAGCTGCCTCTTATGGTGGATATTGGAAGTGGTATTGACATAAGGACCTCTTTTAGTTTGAAACTTGAATTTTTTTTATGGATGAATATTTTCAATGGTGTTTATGTTGTGCTTATTATGGAATAGTCAGTCTTTTGTGCTCTCTATTTGGTCAAACATAGAATTCCACCACCTTTACTTTCTTTGATCGTTTACAACTTGGATCCAAATTTATCAATTTCTGTCATAGAACAAATCAGTGTCCCAATGGAACAGAAATAACTACTTTGGCTTATTTTCCTTGCTATACAGTTTTTTATCGTTTAATGGTAGCAGCATAGAAATCATTTTTCTTTATCTTCTGATTTGTTGGGTATTTCATTACAGAACCTTATGTTGCTTTTTAAAGAGTTCGATGTTTATCGATTCTTTTAAACTGTTTTTTATGTCATTACAGAACCTTATGTTGCTTCTTATAGAGTTCGATGTTTATCGATTCTTTTACTGTTTTTTATGCGTTTCATTACCCTGGTATTGTCAAACCTTTCCCTCCATCATGTTCTTATGCTTATATTTGTCTCCTATAAATCTATCTGGTTCCAGTTTTTATTAACGTTTCTTGGCATAATATCAAAGACAACTTTGGTTGATCTTTTTAGTTTGTAAAAGTGCTCGATGGCTCTTTAATTGACTAGCTTACTCTATAGTCAGTCCATGTCCTAAGAGAACCAGCATCTCTAGGTAGTGGCAGATTCTTGATTTGGCTTGCTAAAAGATTTCCTGATTCAAGAAACTGCTTGGGACTGGAAATTCGGCACAAGGTTTGAAAGATAACTCTGCTACTTGTTGGAAGACCTATAAGACGGATCTGTTGAGTTTTGCTCTATTTGTTTCTTGTTGTCTTCTAAAATCTCATTATTCCATGTAAGCCTTTGTGCTGATTCTTGCTCTTTCTGGTTTCTTTTATATATGGTCTATGTATGTGCAGCTGGTTCAACGTTGTCAGTTCTGGGCGAAAGAACTCTCTCTCAGAAACATGTGAGATCGTTTCCATTTTTTTGTACACAATGTTCATGATGTTTGATGGTCACTTATTCAGTCTTCTTTGGATAGCCATTTCTTATCTTGCAATGCTACGACATCTTTTGAAAGATTGGTGTCTTCATATCCCGGTCCTTTAGCCTTTGTTACAATATTGGTGAGCGTGTCGAGAAAAACTTTCTAATTCATATTTTATTTTATTTTTGAGAAATTTACATACGTAACACACAATTCCTATGTATTTATATTTCTCACACCTAAACTTCATATTTATATGCATAGCAATTTGGTGTTTTAAACCTATACATGAAAAGGTGTATTTCACTTTTTAAAAAGTTATAATAGTGCTATTCTTGATTTGAGTGCTGTGTGTAAATATGAAAATATTTAGGTGTGAGATATGTAAATGCATAAGAATTGTGTTATATTCCCCTAAATCAATTACTTTGTTTTTTTCAGTGTCCTGATCCCCATTTTAAAAAGAGGCATCATAAGAGAAGAGTATTGCAGAAGCCTTTGGTTGATTCAATTTTGAATAATCTTATAACAGGAGGACAGGTATGTGATTGCTAGTTGTCAATCTATCATCGTTACCATCTTCAAGATTCCTGACTTACTGCCATTTAGCTGGGTTTAAGGACCAGCTACTAGCCCCACTTTTAACGGTTATTTTGCAATCAAATAAAATTTTCACCTGATGTCTAAGGTTCACCATAAAAAGAGAAGTCTTAGGGTCCATTTGGGCAATATTTTCCACAACTTTGCTCTCAAAAAGATTTGCGGCAGTTCTATTTGTCTACGAATGTTGCGCCACTTTTCACAAATTTTAGTGATAAAGTAGTTTTTCTCCCTAAATGGTAAAGTAGCTTCTTAAAATTAATTATATTAGGGTGTGCTACTTGTGAGAACATTTTCATCTAATTTTTTTAAGATACTCGCAAAGAAAAAAAAAATCCATGTTTCTTATAATTGTTTTTAGAACAACTATAACCGTCCCAAATGAATATTTAGACTAGTGTCTTTGTCAGTGGGCTTCTTGATACGGTTCTAGTGTTTCTAGAAGGTATTTTGGGTGTAAATTTAGAAGTGAAGTAATTGTGGACTAACAAGGGAATGAAAATATGCGAGGTTGATAGCATTTGCACTAGGCTAAGTGTCATTCAGCGGCTTTCCCGCTAAAAACAGCAGCTCAAATGGGTAATTGGTGAGAAACGAGCGTCGAGGAGATTCCACCACATATTTTTGCACAAGTTACAATCACATTACTTGCAAAAGAAAAAGATTCAACACTCCTTGAGGTAGAAATCAGAGTTACAATCTTCAAAACTCACAAATAAAACAAAAAAGTTTTCTCAACCAAAAAATAACAACATATAAATAATCCCTCAAGTAAAAAACCCAATTTAGAAATAAGAAAAATAGGAAATAAGGACCCCAAGTCCTATGGCAGCCAAAAAGGCAAGTTTTCTTTGTTGAATTTGCGAACGGGGTGTGACCATCGTGGTTTCTTTACCCCGCGATTGTGGGTGTGCTCGATCTCGCAAAACAGTGGAATCTCGCTGATTTGGGGTGGCGGGATGTCAAATCTCGCGATGCCCTAGTAACTCTCATGTTGTTCTCTCTGGGAGAAGAGGTTTTTTCTTGTTTTGGAATCGATCTACCACCACCAAAATAAATTCATTGCTTTGCTATGTCTGAGACAATCCAATTGCAAAATTTATGCTCATGTCCACTGCATGCAATTCTAAACACATATTTCATTTCAAAAACTGCCTTGATAGTATAAATAGTCATTATTTTTTGGCATAACTAGAGCTAGAACTATGTTTAGGCCAATACTGTCACGATCATGCATCTAACCATTTTAAGTGAGCAACCTACTTGTCTCACTCCTTTTACTTGGTTAGGTGTATCTTATAATTAAGTTTGTCTGGAGCAATAAATTATAGAATGAAATTTGTGACATGCTAGACCACCCTCAGTCGCAATCACCCAAGAGTTAAGCTATCGATCAAGATATCCATGGCTCCCTCAACATGGGTTGCATCTTTTATGGTATCGGCTTCTGTTTTTTACTACCTTCCATAGAATAACTAAGTTTAATCTTGTTGGAGTCTCTTTTATGGGCTTAATTTAAATCACTAACATCTCTTCCTCATCAGCTAGAAGTTGAGACTTCTCTTTGACGTCTTCACTCCCTCTCGTGTCATCATTCATTTCTTCAACTGCTC
This sequence comes from Phalaenopsis aphrodite, assembly GCA_003013225.1. Lineage (NCBI taxonomy): Eukaryota > Viridiplantae > Streptophyta > Magnoliopsida > Asparagales > Orchidaceae > Phalaenopsis > Phalaenopsis aphrodite. The sequence continues at coordinate 580,635 of NEWO01000224.1, forward strand.
CCTACTTATTTAGGCATTATGATGCACTGTGCTCAAAACCGTGGCACTTGATGTGCTTCCTGACTATGACAAATTTGGGAGTCCTCGTTGACTCTACTTGCTCTCCACTTTGAACTAGTTTTTCTTTGGCTAGATTAGCTTGAATGCTCCATTGGGTGTACGCTTGAGGTTTTATTCTGGTGTTTAACTCTGCTAGTAAGATATGACGATTAGTTGGTGATAATCTTTCTCCACTTTTGAAACTAGAGTCTGAACATCTTATAATATCCAATAGGGTTGTAATTAGGGCTGTCAAAAAAACTCGTTGTTCGCAAAAAACTCGTGTTTGGCTCGTTCGTTAAGTAAACGAGCCGAACACGAACAAGTTTTTAAAGCTCAAATTGTAAACGAGCCAAACACAAACAACTCTTTATTAGCTTGTGTTCGGCTCGTTTTAGCTTGAAATAAAAAAACAATTATATAATTATTTATATAATAATATATTACATATATTGTTTATATAATAATATATTATATATATTTATATATAAGTTTAAATCATATATATATAATGGTGTCGGCAACGGCAGATTCTGCTAGGGTTTTGCCTCATGGCGATTCCCGTTGGTGATTTTATCTGGTTTTGCTTCTTCGTTTCTCTTCTGCGTCTCCCAAGAAAGACGTTTTCACGCAGTTGCAACTCCCGTCTTTCCTATTTGAAGTTTGTTCACTCCGGGTCGTCACTTTTATCGATGAAGAGCGCTCATGTCGTCATCATCTCCATTGACGACGACATTTCTCTCGTTGTCGTCTCCCGTTGCGATGACATTTCTTCTTGCGAGCAGATTTCTTGCGGCTGTCTCGTCGCTCGTTTCAGACCAACCGAGCCCGACACCCAAAGTTTTGCTCGCATCTTTGCGGCCCGCTAGACTCTTTCTCTCCTGATCGTGATCATCTTGTGAGGGAGATAGCCTCAACACTGTTCATATGCAAATGCCCTTGTCGACGACGTGCCCATTCCTGCTCGTGCCCCTCCTGCAGGTTCAACACCTAGTTTTGCTATCGGTAAGTCCTGCAATAATCCAAAATCTTTCCACGAGGCTCTTGAAGGTGAAGGTGATCACACTTTTATTAAAAAACTTGGGAAAAAATGGGAAGTCCGCACTTATTCTCACAGAGGTTGAAACTTGTACTCTCGCGTCCTCTTGGCGTTTTTCTCTAGTGGGGTTATGATCACCCAAAAGTGGAGATCATTAGGAAGGAGTTTGATGCTATGAAACTATTGGGCAGTTGAAATATTGGACTACTTGACCGTAAACATATACTTATTCAGCTACCTCATGATGTCGATTACGCTCGCATTTTCTCTCGAAAAGCTATCAAGATTGATAATCGTTTTATGAATTCTGAAGTGGACTATCGGTTTTGATCCAAAAGCGGAGTCCCCTATCATTATTGTTTGGATAAAGTTTCTGAGGATAAAATTACATCTGTTCAACGTGGAAATCCTCTACTATGTAACAACTGCTTACAGTAAGTCTCTTAAGGTGGATAGTCCTACGCTTGCTGTCACTAGACCCTCTGTGGCTTGTGTGTTAGTTGAGAGAGATATCACTCAACTAGCTTCGGATGAGATATAGATTGACACTATTCACAACGGGCATTGACAAAAGGTATAAATTGAACCACATCCTTCTTATTGCTCTCATTGTAGTATGTTTGGCCACAACTCTACTATTAGCTATCGTTTGCATCCTCATTTAAGACCGAATATCGCTAAAGAACAACCACTAATTATCCTTATTGAGAAGATACAACTCGATCATCTTCCCAACACCACAGTTCCTGAAGAAGAACAACATATTACAACTATAGATCCAGTTGTGCTTATACCACCCACTGTTATTGAAGGAGACTCACTTTCATGCCAAGACACACTAGAGTGCTCCTTTGATCCAATAACAGATCAATTGGCACAGCATGTAGTTGTTTCTAATGTTCAACATCTGCACATCTCCAGCACACTTTAGGCCAAGATCAGGTGAGCCAATCTTCGGAAGAGGAATGACAGGTCTATTCCAGGAGGAAGAAAAAGAATGCAGGCTGACTCCAGCTTGGTAACATATTAGATGATACATTGGTTACTACTGACAATGACAATCATCTTACCAATTTATTAGCTTGCTCCTTTCCTAGAACCAGAGGCAAAACCAAATTGGGTTGCTCTCTAGCCACATGATACTATGTATTTCAGCATTTTTAGGTTTCTTTTTTTATGTCTCCAATGTACTTTTCATTATTTTCTAGCTTTGGAACCCCTTTTGGTTTTGGTGTTGACAGGGTGTCATATTTGAGCCCCCCAACACTGTATCTGTATTTTTTTTTAGTTAATATATTAGTCTTTTGGGCTTTCTATAATATATATATATATATATATAAGTTTAAATCATAACACCTCGCGTGGTAATGTGGTTAATACCTTCTTTTGTATACATTTAGTTCAGGTTCGAATCTCACACTTTACATCTATTTTTTTCAAATTAATTTTTACGAGCAATTTCGAGCCGAATACAAATATTTAAATCAAGTCGAACACGAACACACTGTTCACGAGCCAATTTTGAACACGAGTCGATTTCGAACACGCTATTTCGAATAAGCCGAACATGAGCCCAGCCTGAGCTCGCTCAAGCTCGGCTCGTTTACAGCCCTAGTTGGATCATGTTGCTAATGCATGGTCTCAATCCTCTCATATATTGTACTATCTTGTAATATCAAATAAGCTGCTCAAACTCAGTAGTGTATTCCTCTATCGAGAGATCCTGCAGTTGTAAGTATTGAAGCTTCAACAACATATCATGTCTATAATGTGTTGACATATATTTGTGCTAAATCTACTGTAGTTTTTTTTTTATCTTAGACCATATAGTACCTTTACTCTTTTCTTTTCGCTGTTGAAAATGCCTTGGGTTCTTTTACCACAATGAAGCATTTCTCCCGAGCTTGGTGGCTGCCACTTTATCTTATTCCTAGTAACATCTTTATACTACAAAATTTGCTCCATTGTTTGAAGCCACTCAATAAAATCGTCTTAATCCATGCGACTGACGAAATTTGATAAACTCACCTTTACTCCAAGATTATGATTTTTCCTCTGATCTTTCATATTGAATCATCGAGATAGTGATTCTTCGTAATTGGAAACTATATGATGGAATGGATTCACTTCTTCCTTCGATCTGTCGAGTCACCATTGTGGTTGTGGGTGAGCCAGAGGATTTCTTTCTGCATATCTCCCATAGTAAAGTTTCTGGACACCTCTTTGCGGATTTAACCTTGGCGGCATTGTGTTCGTTTCTCTTGATCAAGTTGTTGATGAATGCAGGATTGCAAATCAAAAGGATGGTCGAGGGCATAGGTATGGTGGTAGGTGTCGGGATAAAATTTTGGTAGAGGTAGGAAAGTTGGATTTTGAATAATTTAGGTTTAAGTTTAAAAATTCTTTTAGGAATATTTTGTATGGTGATTTGGTGGAAGATTTAAGTTATGTGGAATTTTGGTTGTCACGGGTCCCTGTTGAAGTTGTGACCAGTGTGCGACAGTCGTGGCTTGTTCACCCCGTGATCATGTGTGTGTTCAATCCTGCAAAGTAGTGTAATCTTGTGGATTCAGGACGACGGGATGTCAAATTCCACTATTACAAAATAGCTTCCGTGTCACTTTCGTAAAACTACTTTTGAACAATTGGTTTATAATTTTTCCAATGTCAAGCTATCCCTATGTGAGACATAATTCCCTTTAATGGGTGTCTTCGATCCTGCAAAACAGTGTAATACTGTGGATTTGGGATGACTGGATTTCAAATCCCGCTATTACAAAGTACTTCCCATGTCACTTTCGAAAACCACTTTTGAACAGTTGATTTATAATTTTTCCAATATCAAGCTATCCCTATATGAGAAATAATTCCCTTCGATCTTTTATCAAAATAAATATATATGATGATGAACAAAAATTTTGCAATGCAAATGCAGTATTTATATATCTATAATTGTGAAAGAGAGTGTCGTAGGTTAAAGAAGATAAAGCATCATATGATGGATGAAATAAGGAAAACTTAAGTTGGGAAATTATATAGTAAAAACGAAAAAAAAAATATCTCCTGCATGTGTAAGGCAACAAGTGCAGTGGATTCGTTTTTATGTGCAAGATTTTACTAATTGATGGTTAATGATATTACATTTAAGTCTAAATTAATACCATAATATTTTGAGATTCTTATAAACATTCATCTCAATACATCATATGATTTTGTATGATCCTGATTTTCTTATAGTTAATTTCTTAAAACTATGTTAGGAAACCTTTCAAGGTGTAAATGAACTATCGATTCATCATCAAATTTCAAATCCACCTCTTATTCTTGTTCGCAATATAATTTTAGTAAGGATGCAAATGCAATTTGTATATAGCTATAATTGTAAAGATAAATTGAGTATTGTATACAATTTATTCATATAATTAAATATATTTCAAAATATAAAAGATCTATTCTATTTTATCAAAATTTAAAATTTTACAACTGACAAAACATAAAAACTGTCATGTAATGATCCTGTGTTCTTTGGTATCCCTACATAAATTTTCTAGGGTACATTTAGTCTTTAACGATCCTTTTTGAAAAAAATTAGCAGCCGAAAGTGTAAGTTAAATTATCTAGTGGGTAAAATATTTTTAAACTACAATACTTTTCATTTTAAAAATATTTTGTAAAATTATAGTAAATAGTAAAAAGACTGAACAGTGAAAATGAATTAATAAACAAAGCAATTTTCGGTTATCTTTATTCATTTCAGTTACAATACTTTTCAGTGGGAGGCACATTTTAAACTTATACTTAAAATATATGTTTAACATCTTCCAATCTACTAAAAAGGTACGCAACTATTTCCACTTTTGGTTAACGTGCACGAGTATATCAGTACCAATTGAGGGTGACTCCACGTATTCATGCATATATTATATTTTATTTGTTTCTTTTGCTTAGCGTTTGAAAATGTAAGATTTTGCATTTTAATAGATGTTAAATTTGTAAAAGTTGTTGCAAGTGCTTTTATAAACTTAAATGACTATTACAAAGTAAAAAACATATTTAACCACTTTTACAATATGTAATCAAGTACCCTTTCCTAAGAAGTATCGAGTCCTTGAGTTTACTTATTTAGAAAACATTAGACTTAAATAGCTTCTATCTCTTTTATATTTTTCTTTCATATTAATTTCTAACTTCACTATTATTTATATATAATCATTTGAAATGTGTCTACTATATATATATATATATATATAGTGGAAGCCCTAGGACTGATTATATAGAAATAAAAAAAGATACAAAAGTTGTATGAGAGGGTCCAATAGATGATGCCCTACTCACGATATATGGTACAAAAATATCTTAACAAAAAGATGCAAAAGTCTCAAAGAAAGAAGACATTAAAAAACAAGTGTCTATGGATGAGACGGTTTAGACCTGCCTCTTCCTCTGGTTCTTGGAGCGGATCCAGATAGCAAACTCTGAAGTGTTGTTCCATTGCCAGGAGTGACCAATGTATCATCCATTAAGTTTCCAAGTTGAACAGTATCCCCAGTCTTCTTCTTCTGTCGAGAAGTGTAAACTTGTCATTTCTTCTTCTGAAAACTGTTCAGTCTGATCTGTGGAAGGAAAGTTAGTTGCAGCGATGAGTTCCTGAGTTTGTGTAGGACAATCTTCCAATACTTGGGAAACATCTACTCTCTCAACATGTAGTTTTACCAACTGATTAATATCAGTAAGATAGTTTGTGTTTGACTTTAAATCTTCCTCATTAGTATTAGGAAACACTTTTTCCGTCATCTGAATGTAAATGTTCATTTCATCCCTATCTTCAATCACCTCATGGAGGGGAGCCTGAGCACCCACCACGGTAGGTAGAGCCTGAGAGGATAGTATGTCCACTCCAGTAAAAGAAGGGGCAATGACCGCATCCTACCTTCCAGGGGCAACCGTCTGACTCTCCTCCAACAATCGACCCTTATAAACATTTTTCGAAACAATATCAGTGGACAAACCATTCTGCACCGTATCCGCCGTGGGCATAGCAATAGGTATCACATGCAGTGAGGAAGAGGGTATAACCTCCGCAGAAATGTGCTAAGAAACAGGAGGTGGGGCTACAGCCGACCGTAGATGGGGATGCAACCGATAACAAGATGAAGAACTATGACCAAACATTCCACAGTAAGAGCAGTATTGGGGATGAGGTCCCATCACAATCTTCTGCCAATAACTCTGATGAGGGAAGCCAATCCAAATCTCCCCTGGAAAGGGCTGAGTGATGTCGCGCTCTACGAGCACACAAGCTTCAGATGGTCCGGTTGTATCAAGCGTGGGAGTACCGACCTTCAGTGGTTTCCCAAAAGCAATTACCAATGTATAAAGGGTTTCATAATTAAAGAGATGTACTTTGAGCCCTGGAAAATTAACCCAAACCGGGATAATAAGAGATTCCAATTTAGGATCAAAATCCACTGTCCATTTCAAAATTTTCATAAAGTGATTATCGATTTTGAGAACTTTTTTAGCAAAGAGTTGGGTATAATCTGTGTCATTTGAGAGTTGAATGAGAACGTGGAGGCCAGCTAGCGAATCAACTTTCCAACTCCTTGTGAACTTAAGAGAATCGGAATGCTTTCTAATAATCTCAAACTGGGGATTTCCATACGGAAATTTCCTAACAATAGTATATCTACATGCTGAAGCCAATATACATGTTTCCTCATCAGTGAGAAATAAAACTGGTTTGCCATTCTTTCTTCTCAGTTTTTTAATAAAGGTATAACCAACTCCAGATTCATGTGCATCATGAAATTCTTGAGGGATATATATATATATAAGGAATCTTTTGCGATGTCTCTGCTAGGGTTTACTCCCGTCGCGTCTTCATGGCGACCTTAGTAGCCCTCGTTACCTCTACGCCGGATTGAGATTGTAGCCTGCTCCTTCGTCGTGCTTCGTCTGTTTGACTTTGTCTGCTTTGAATTCGTCTGCGCCGACTTTGCCTGCTGCGGTCTCTTGATTTTTCCCGCCTTGACTTTGTGGCTTCGTCTGCCTCGAAGACTTCGAGATTTCATCTTCTTTGCTTCGTCTGTCTGCATCCTTGTGTTTCGTCTGCTTCAGCAGTTCCCTTTCGTTGTCTGTGCTCGAAGAAGAAGGGATCTCCTCTGCTCCGTTCTTTACTGTAGCTTCTGCGTTTGTCCTAAAGCCGCACTTTCGTGATGGCCTCGGACCGAACGTATGTTGTTGCACTTGCGGGTGACCACGTGTCAGGTACTCATAAATCATGCTTTCCCTTTTTCTTTTGAGTTGACGGATGACATCAAGAAACCTAAAAGGAAGAACGAGAAGTTTGCTATCTTTTTTACAAAAGCTAAATATAATCAACTTGTTTCCTCCTGTCGTCTGAATTTGGTTGGGAAATTTCTTTATGTCCATCCCAAAATGGAGCTTATTCGTAAGGATATTGAGCTTATGCACCGTATTGGAGAGTGAAAAATTGGAATTCTAGATGGAAGACACGTCATTATTCAACTTATAATGAAGAGGATTATACGCATTATTTGCTAGAAGAGTAATTTAGATTGATAACAGAGCAATGAAGATCTTGAAATGGTTGGTGGATTTTGACCCACAGACGAAACTGCCAATCGTTCCGGTCTGGATTCGCCTCCCTGGCCTGAAATTTCACAATTTTACTTAAAAGGTATTGTGTTTTATTGCGTTAACTTATGGTAAGCCACTCAAAACGGATTCATACTTTTAATCTTTTCCATCTATCTAAAGTCAAAGTATACTATTGATCGTCAGAAGGATACCCCTAAAGATGTCACTATTCTCGCAGGTAATATGTCAATCATTCAGCCTGCACACAATGCTCATGATGGAGATTCAACAGAAGCTTTACCTACCTTAGAACCTATCACTGATGTAACGGGTGACAATAATTTTACTATTTTTCTACCGCCTCATCTGGTCGAACAAGATGTTAATGTTACTCAGGCAAATGCGGTGCAATAACCTACACCTGTCCGACCACCTTTGGACCAATCCACTGATCAGATGAGTCAATCCTCGGATGAGGAATGATAGGTTTACACATCCAGGAGGAAGAAGAAGAATGAAGACCTACTTAAGCTCAGGAATCTAATGGATGATATTTTGGTTACTTTGGGTAATGGTACACACATCACTAATTTGTTAGTTGGTTCCCTTTCGAGAACTAGAGGCAGCGACGACACTTCTCAAAGGTGGAGCAAGTCTTGAGGCTGTAGTCTTGGGAAAAAGCAATGTGAGATTATGTTTGGAGACTTAGTCATTGGAAGAAAGATTACCCGAAGCCGAATGAGCAAGGAAATGAAGTTGTATCTAAGGTGAAATCCAATATTATTGTGGAATGATGTGAAGAGGCGAACTTAAATGTATCGTTATCTGTAGTTTTTAACAATTTGTTTATAGATTATTTGTGCTGGATTCTGGACATATGTGCTACCTATCAAATTTATCCTCATCGATGATGGTTTTAAACGTGTAAGGAGCGGAATATCAGCGTAGTGATTATGAGCAACGATCAAGGTTGTACTAGTTGTTTAGGGAGTATCTTTATCATAATGCATGATGATATTATGAGGGAGCTGACTAATGTTAAACATATTTCAAATTTTATGAAGAATTTGATGTCAGTTAGGGCTTTAAAGTCCAAGTGCTATAAGGTAGCTGTTGAAACAAGAGTTCTGCAGATATGTCGTGGAGTAATAGTTTTTATGAAGGGAGTTTGTTATCACAATATATACTATCTCAGGGTATATAGTGGCTGGAATGACTGTTGTTGCTTATAATTTTTTTGACGCTTTCATATTGTGGCACTTGCAACTAGCTAATGTTGAAAATGTTTCACTTCTGGCTTTGTTGAAATAAAGATTAATCGAATGAGTGAGCACTTGCAAGTTTGATTTCTGTGAATATTGTGTATCTGACAAGACATGTCATGTATCTATTAGTATTGTCATCCACGTTACAAAAAACATTTTTGAGTATATTCACACAGATGTTTGGAGCCGAACAAAGACAACATCATTCAGCAGGCAGAGATACATTGTCTCTTTTATTGATGATTACTCCAGTTATGTTTGGGTGTACACCATAAAACACAAAAGCGAGATACTAGAAATTTTCATAACTTGGAAGAAGTGAATTGAGAATCAGACTAGTAAAAAGATCCAACGTATTATATCAAACAACGGGGGCGAATACAATTCAGATGCATTATTGCAAGAGTCAGAGAGCTGGGATAAAACACCACTTCATCGCTCGAGAGACGACATAACAGAACATAGTGGCAGAGAGGATGAATTGGACTTTATTAGAGAAAGTTCGGTGTATTGTTATCGAATGTTGGGTTGGATAGTGTCTATTGGGCTCAGACCATAGTCTATGCCTATCACTTGGTGAACCGTCTGCCTATTATAGCTATTGAGAAGAAGACATCAAAAGAGACGTGGTCAGAGCATCCTACTAAAGATTATGAATACATTGAAGTGTTTGGTTGTCCAGTTTCTACGTGCAGAATGATAAATTGGAATCACAAGCAATGAAAACAATTTTCAGTGGCTTCAGGTTTGGAGTCAAGGGCTTAATTTGTTTGATCAATCAGAAATGAAGGCTTTAATTAGTAGAGATTTTACATTTGACAATGCAAGCTTGTTGAAAAATCAAGACTTAAAGCATGTGAAGAGCTCTACTGGGACCAAAAATATGCAACAGAAGTTGGAGTTTGATGCAATTCCATTTGTTCCATAGAGTTTGTTAACTTCAACTTCGATACCCGATTCAATTGCAGCTCAAGAGGTATTTGTTGATAGTGCTTGGGAGGAAGTGGAAGATGCTGAGGGTGAGACATCTGCTTGGGGAGTAGGACCGGATGCCATAATGTCCTAAAATTAGCTTGGTTGAAGGATCACATTGCATTTGCATTTTCGGTCGCACATAGAAATATCCTGTCACTACAAAAAAACAGTGGAGAGCTCAAATTGTGATCTTTGGAGAGCGACAATTGGTGTAGAGATGGAGTCTTTTCGGAAGATTAATACTAGGAGTTTGGTGAAACTTCCTCTAGGAATAAAATCCATTTGGTACAAATTAGTGTATGGAAAGAAGGATCTCATGAAACTGATTTGCGAAACGATGCAAGATTAGTAACAAAAGACTTTACACAACGAGAATGATTAAATATGATGAGATGTTCTCCCCAGTGGTCAAGTATCCCTCAATTCATGTTTTCTTAGCACTTGTAGCACATCACGTTCTGATCTTGAAATAGCTTGATGTGAAGACTTGCACTTCTACACAGAGAATTGCAAGAGGATATCTACATGATGCAGCCGACTGGATATATAGCATTAAATTACTTGGTTTGCAAGTTGTAAAAGTTTGTGTATTGGTTGAAGCAGTTAACACGAAAATGATATAAAAAAATTGATCAGTTCATGAGGGAACATGAGTACACAAAGAACCAGTATGATCATTGTGCATATTCAAAAAGTTATCAACGGTGAGTTCATTTACTTGCTTCTATATGTTGATGATATATTAATTATATCTGCTGGTCAGATTGAGGGTGATAGGATGAATAATCAACTGTTCAAACATTTCAAAATGAAAGAGTTAGGTGAAGCTCACAGGATTCTTGGGATGAAGATTCTTAGAGACAGGGTAGCTGGAAATGTTTGACTTTCATAAGGAGCTAATATTCAGAGGATGCTGAAGAAATTTGGGGTTGATGACTTGAGCAAGACAACGAATCTATCAATTGCATCTTACTTTCAATTGAGTTCAAATCAGTGCTCTAAAACTGATCAGGAAAAGAAATATATGTGATCAATTTTTTCTGCTAGTGCAATGAGTAGTTTGATGTATGTCATGGTTTGTAGTAAACCAGACATTGTACAAGCAGTTGGTGTTGTTAGCAGGTTTCTGCATGATCCAATAAGAAAACATTGTTAGGGTGTAAAGAGTATTTTGAGGTATCTTAAGCGTAAAATTAATGTTGGCTTGGTGCTTGAGAGACGTTCATCTCTTACAAATTTGTGTGTAAGCTACACTGACTCAGACTATGTAGGTTATGGATAGGCGGAGATCTACAAAAGACCATTTATTCACATTGGTAGCAGGTCCAATTAGTTTTTCAGTCTACTGTTGCTTTGTCTAATACGAAAGTTGAGCAGATGACATTCACGGAGGCGATGAAGAAAGTGATATGGATGCATGTCCTATTGGATAACTTCAGAGTTGATCAGGAGTCTCTTACGATGTTCTGTGGCAGTGAGAATGCAATATTTTTTGCCATAAATATAGTTCATCATGTTCTTCATTAATGTGAGGTACCACTTTGTTTAAACCTTGATTGATGAATAGAATCCAACATACATGCTCATGAAGATATTACCAGTCCAAAAATACACATATTGCAGGAGTTTGGTGAACATTAGAGCCCAGTCAGATATTTTGAAGAACTATGCGAGGCTTGATTCTTTCGGGATGGGGGTTATGTAGACGACCATCTTAGTGCAGTTGAATTAGACTTTTGAGCTCATTTGGTAATCTCAATTACTGAAAGTAAGAGATTATTTGAAGATTGTTGTATTTATTCATTTTTTTTGTAATTAGGGGTAATTTGGTCTTTAGGTGTTATTTATTTGTATGCCCTAATCCTCTTTTATAAAAAAAATATTTAGGGTTCATGAGAGGATGATGGTGAGAATTGTTGGAAGTTTTCACCCCAAGCTTTTTTCTTTC